>CM077161.1:149193472-149245547 GCA_039583875.1 Platanthera guangdongensis | reverse complement strand
AAAGGAGATCAAGTTACCTCACAAAAAGTCAAATAAAAGGTCTATCTCTCTCAATAATCCTAAAAATTTGAGAAAATTCAGGGATGGTGGTGAACCTACAAAGTCTAGCGATCAGGAGGATAGCAACATGGTCAATTCTAAGGGAAAAGAGTTTCTCTGAATATTTAAGTTAATCGCAGCAAGACTAATGAAGATCAAATACCATCCACAAAACACAAAACTTCTCACATGATATTAGTTGAGAAACCATTGTAGCAAGTTTCATAATTTTTGAATAAGTAATGGGCTCTTGCAAGAATTATTTAGTATGTAACTAAAATAAAGTACTTGTGAAGTAGATGCCCTAACTAGATATCCAAAAATTCTATCAAAATTCATACATGATTAGTATAGACTAAAACTACCTCTGCCAATGTTTCATGCCCTTTCAATGGGCAGTGAGACCACAATAGCCAAATTATTAATTAGGGCAATCCTATTGGTTACAAATGAAGTGCTACAAATATTGATCAAAACTCCTCAAGTAAATTATTAGAGACTCAAAATATCCTCATTCCCTCACTACCCAAATTTGGTTAAGTTTCAAGATGTTTAGCTAACCCAAACCTACACTACAAGTTTTAGGTCCTAAGCTAAGGTTAGGGTTTTGGGGACCCTACCCTTTTCAAAATTAGCTAATATTTTTAACAGAGGGTTTTATACATCCTAGGAACCTCCTTGCAAAACTTGGTGTTCATCCAAGATGTTTAGGACCCATGCCCTTCACAAGGCAAAAAGGTCCCTCCTTAGGGTTTGGCCTAGGAACATAGGGCAAATCAATTCCACACTACCCCACATTACATGGGGAGGTGCTAAGTGCCATAACAAGTCAGTGGCCCAAATTTCAGCCTCTGTTGAGGTGATTTGGTCACTCAAAATCAGAAATGCACTTTTGACCAAAATACCCTTATTAAGGTATAGTTAGGGTTGGGTCAAAACCTATTCAAAAACATATCCCAATTAGGTGAACTCTATACAGATACCTAAAGTGAGCCCAGGACTACTCACCAAAATTTGGGAGGGTTTGGAGGTAATTTGACTACTTAATTTAATTACCCTAGCTTTATTAAATAAAGTCAAAAACTTTAGGAAATTTGTGGCCAAAAATTCTGAGCTTTGGGCAGGCCCTAGGTATAGGTAGGTTAGGTTCTCTGCCAAAATTCCAACTGATTTGGGCTAGGGATGAAGTGTGGGCACTCAATTTAATGACTGCCTAGCCCTAAGGGTATGTCCCACCAAAATGGGTGCCCTGGTCATACCATGCACCCAAATGGTTCAAACAAATTTTAAAATAAAATAGACTCAGAGGGCTACAACTTTTGTGTTGAAAGTTTTTCCACCAGAAGAACCTAAGTATTTTAAAAATTAAAACCTTTTAATGTATAATGTGTGACAGAAATGAAATAATCCAGAAATAATTTCCTGAAGTTTATTCCCTGATGCAGCACGAATCTTGGCGCAGGGATCAACGGCATCAGGTCATCTTCTCCATTCAGCCAACGATCTCGATTGATCCCGCCTGGAGCAACTTCCAAACGCCACCGCCGGCGATCCGGCCGCCTCCCCGGCCGGCCACCGCCACCACCACCTCCGTTGAGGTGGTGGCCGTCGCCAGGCGGCTGCTTGGCCGCCGGAGGGCCGTTTTCTGGCGATCCCGAGAGGAGGATTTCCATGGAAAAACCATGAAATTTCGAAATGGATTCAGGCTCAATTGAGCCCGAACCTTGAACCTAGTGATTGCTAAGAACTATCCATGAGAGAAGGGGCGGAGGAGGACCTTCTTGGCGGCCTGACTGCGGGAAGAGCGGCGGGATGCCATTGACGACGGCATCGGCGCTCGGCTTCTGCAACAGTACAGTGGGATGGCTCGTCTCCTCCAGGTAAACGCTCGAAAATATTCCCCTTGGCCCCCTGATGGTGTTTAAATGGCAATTGGGGAAAGGGGGTGGGGTTCTTCAATGACCATCAACACCATTAATGGTGTGGCTCGGGTAGAGTGGAGGGGGGCTGAATCCACCCCTTGGTGGCCGGGAAACTGCTGGAATCAACTCCTCTCCCCAAGAGGAGTTGATTGCAGCAATAAATGGTGGCTGTTAGCCTCCCTTGGCCGGCCTTCCACTCTCCCCTTCCTCTTCCTCATCTTCTCTCTCCTCCATTATCATGGAGGGGAGCTCCTTTCTCTCTCCTAGTCACCTCTAGTTGACTGGTCAACCCCACAAGTTAAATGCAGCCCACTTGGTTATGATGGTCATGGAAATGGGGTTAGCCTAAGGGAGAAGTGGCTTGGGCTTGGGTTAGCCCTTTTGGGTTAGGTTTGACTTGACCTAAATGAGGGTTGACCTGGGCCAATTTGACCATCTAGGTTGACCCCATTGGGTTTTTAGTGGCCCATTGGACTCCCTTAAGGTCTAGGGTTACTTGAATAGGGTTGGTTGGGCATCTTGGTGGTCATATGTCGCTTGGCAAGGGCACTTTGACCATTTTAGGGCTAGAGTTGACTTGGGTCAACATGACCAACTGGGTTGACCCCTATGGGTCCTTGGTGACCCATTGGCTTCCCTTAAGGTCTAGGTAGGGTTATGTAGGGTTACCCTGCACTTTGGAGGTCACATACCCTTGGTAAGGGTACTTTGACCAGATTAGGAGCTTGAGTTGACCTAGGTCAACCTGGCCTCTAGGGCTGGCCCCAATGTGTCCTTAGTGACCCATTGACCTCACTTTAGGGTTAGGAGGGCTTAGGTGGGGTCCTCTAGGCTAGGAGTAGGTCAATTGACCCTAAGTAGGCTAGTTTGACCCATTTAGGGCTAGGGTTGACCTTGGTCAACTGAGCCTCTTTGGTTGACCCCAATGGGTCCTCTTGGCTCTAATGGGCCTCCCAAGGTATTAGGGGTGTTGTGGTAGGGTCTTGGGGTTAGGGTGTAGCCCATGGTCATCCTAAACCATTGCTCAGAGTTCTACTATTTGCAGACCATGATGATCTACCACATTCTATCCCCTATCTCTTGGCCCATTTCTGGCTTCCTAGGCCTTGTCATGACCTAGTCATGGCCAAAAACCACTCTTAGGGGTCTAGTTGGAAATGGGATGTTACACAACATGTGTATGTTTTAGGTACCAAGCATGCCCTAAAGAGTCTCATTATACTACTGTTAAGAGAATACTGAGATATCATAAGGGCACACCCAATCTTGGACTTTGGTATCCTAGGGATAGTTATTTTGAACTTACTGGGTACATAGATACAGATTTTGCAGGGTGTAAAGAAGACCGAAAAAGCACTTCTGGAACTTGTAAGTTTCAAGGGAAAAGACTTATCAGTTGGAGTAGCAAGAAGCAAACAAGTGTTGTTATCTCTACAGCAGAATCAGAATACATATCTGTTGGGAGTTGTTGTGCACAGTTGTTGTGGATTCAACATAAACGACTGGATTACAGTATACATCTAAGTAAATCTATTAAGTTTTGTGATTCTGTTAGTGCAATTTTTATTGCTAATAATCATGTTTCTCACAGTAGAACTAAACATATAGAAATTGGATATCACTTTCTCAGAGAGAATATTGAAAAAGAAAATATAAGCTTACAGTATACTCCAACAGAAAGACAAGTTGCTGACATTTTTACAAAACCTCTAGATAAAAGTAAGTTTAATCATCTTAAATTTGAACTAGGCATGTTGAATATTGAATAAATACTTCCAATTAAGTGTAACAAAAGTTTGTACAATTCTTAAAAAGATGACTAATTAGGTATACAAATATTTTAATAAAAAAATAATAAGAAAAACTTTAATTAGTCAAGAAATATTATTCAGAACACAAAATTTGTCTAAGTCAAAAAATTGTGTCGAGACAGCAGAGTATGTGTCGACACTATTAGTACAGGTATGTCGAGACACCACAATGTGTGTCGACAATATTAGAAAAGGTGTGTAGAGACACGGGACTGTGTGTCGATACTGATTAGCGGATATATGTCGAGACATTAAAATTTAGTGTCGGTCCTTAAGGTCTGTGTCGAGAAACATAAACCTTGTGTCGAATTATGTCGACACATCACGACAGATTAGGTCTTCTTTGTCGACACCAGATATTTCCAAATAATGAGAAAATTACTAAATGCAGTGCCCCTTTTCACATTCAAAAGACTGATACTATAAATAGGAGATATTAGGTTTTGTCGACTTCATTCGCCAGAAATCTTGAGAGACTGATCACTGTGTGTCGAGACCTAGAAATCCATAGTCGACACTCCCAGACTCAAGTTCTTTCAACAAGAATGACACAAAAGATGGATGACAACATCAATGAGGGTTACGAGCTGGTGCACAACGCATTCAACTCCGCTTCTGATGATATAAACAAGGTGATTGACCTAGTAAATGAGGCTGGTCTGAAGTATCTTCTTTCAGAACCAACAAAAATTTGGAAGAAAGAGGTATCTGAATTTTATTCTAATGTCTCATTAAACCATAAGTTAGACAAGATAAAATCCTGTGTTAATGGAGCAAGGATAAAGCTAACAACCAAAAGACTAGCTAAAGTCTTTCAAATTCCAAGAACCGCACAGGATGATGAACTGGATTCAAGCAAGATAGCTGAGGCCCTAGATTGGTGTGGACTAGCTCCAACCATAAGTTTTGGAAATTCTTTAAACAGGAAGGGAATTAATTCTCAAGGAAAATTCTTATCTGAGATAGTAAGGAAGGTTCTCCTCTGCAAGACTGGGGCACATGACATGATTTCTAAAGTGATGTTTAACTTGATGACGAGAATTATCTTCAAGATCACCACTGACTGGAATAGGGTGGTGTTTGATAAGATAGCAGAAGGAATTCAGAAGCCCAATATGGGCAGAATAATTAGTTTATATCTTGGAAAGATCATCCCAGATAATATCAATCAGAAAAATAGAACTATGATAAATCATATGAGGAGAATGAACCTGAGAATCCTATCTAGATGGGACAGAGTCTTGACTAAAGAGACATCAGAACCTCAAAGGACAAAAGAGGTAAAAGGAAAGAAATTTGTGGTTGAGGAAGTTGTATCCTCTAGTGATTCTGAAGAAGAGGTACACTTCAGTTCAGATGATAATACAGTAAAAGAACAAGACAGATCTCCTAGGCTTATCCATGAGACCAGTGTACAGGTGCAGGGGGAGAACATTCCAGATAAAGAACTAGCTGAGAGGGAGAACCTCAATGTATTACCAATGGATACAAAAACTATAATAATAATAATGGATGTTGTTCAAGACCTAGAGAAATCAAAAGATCCTGAACATCAAATCACTGAACAAGAGAATGAAGAAGAAGTTCTTATGTTAAAAGAATCAAACAAGAAGGTGCAGAGAATTGAAGATTATCAGATTGAGATACTTGATATGGAAGGTACAAGAATTGAGGGGGAGTTGGCCCCTGGTATTGAGAAAACTAAAGAGACACCTCAAATTGAAGAGGATAGTTCTTCTGAATCTGAGGATGCTGAAGCTTCTCAACTAAAGAAAAGGAAGTTTTCTGAAATTAAGAAGAGGAGCAAGAGTTATAAGCAATATCTTCAATCTAGACCACCATCAGTTCCTACAATGGATCATAGCTCCTTGCTAGTTCAACTACAGATCATACTTGATAAGTAAAAACAAGATCTTGAGAAATATATAGATGAAAGCAACAAGGAGTTGTTATTTCAGCTGGCTCAAGACATCAAGTCCATAAGGTTTGAAGTTAATCTCTTGAAAACTGAAATGACAACATTCTTTGAGAAAGGAGAGCATGCAGTGGTCTATCTGGCCAAGCAACAATAGGAAGCCAAGCAACTACAAGATGATGTGGCAATCAAGCTAGGCTGTGTCCTTGAAAATCAAAATTGACTGAATGAACATCTAATTGTGATACATGAAACATCACTGAGAGAAATTAAGAACCAAACCACTGTTCTGGAAACCAAACTTGATTCTACTGGCATAGATATCAATAACAAACTACAAAGTCATTCAGAGTCTCTCCTTAAAGACATCAAAGATTCTTACAAAAACTTGGACAAAATTTATTGAGGGTGAAGACTACTGTGACTTCAGGTGTAAATTACCTTGATGGACAGGTCAGATTTCATAAGAATGATCTCAGAGATCATAATGAAAGAGAAGTCATAAAGGGGAGAGAGTAATGATTAAGGCCAGTACTGAATAAGATACCTGGATAGCAAACAATATCAGAGACACCTTAGTCTTTCCTCCACTATGGTATGAGGTGATCAAATAGCTGAATCTGGTTATCAACAAACACCAGAACTTGAAGCACCTCCTGCTGCATTCTTTCATCCTAAAGCACCAGCCAATTTTGAATCCATTCAAGTAACTGTCCAACAAATGTACAGTCCTCCTCAAGTCTTAGATAAGAATATAATATATGAGAAAGTGGACATGTCATCTCCTGCTCCAGAGACAGAAGCTAAGTTATCAAAGAAAAGGTTTAGAGAACTAGCTGAGACTAAACCTGATTTTGAGCAATGAAGTCCAACCTCCATATCCATAATTCTTACTGCATGGAAGGCTATAAATGCTAACATCACAGTCAGAGGGAAATGGTATTCAGAATAGGAGTGGGCCAAACACTTGAAACAACAAGATGTTATTCAAAAATTCAGACAAGATATGAAGAGAGGAATGCTTCCTGCTAAGTCTATAAATCCCACCAAATATTTCCCTAAGCCATATCATTACTTTGAGAGGCAAAGGCTGAAAGAAGAAGCTATTGCAAATGCTAAAGCTAAGAATGACAAAGGAAAGATAGTTGTTGAGGGCAAAGAGTCTGAAGTGAAAGCCAAGATACATTCTGGGAAATGCATAGTTATCAAGGAACATGAGCTGCCTTAGGATATTCTTAGTTTTCTATTTTCTTATGAACAACTTAATCTGTAAAAAACTTGTATCAGAAAACTTTATGAAAAATAATTAATGGAAATCGTGACACATTCAACATTTTATGTGTTGTTAATTAGAACTGAAATTGTTTGTCTTGACTTTTGTTCAGTATTATTGTTAAATATGTGTAATTATTTGTGTTATTTCACATACCGAACTGCACTAATGATTAAATATCTTTATCATTATTTTTGTGGTATCATATTGTGTATCATTGAATTGGGGTTATGGCTTCTCCAATAGGGGGAGATTGTTGAGTACATTGGTCTCAATGTACTTATTTTGAAGAAATCTTCTCAGCTCAATAATATACACATTGTTGTATTTGATGGATATTAAGTTTATGTGTGCGAGTAAATAAAGCTAAGTACAATGTGTCCAGACACTCAGGACTAGTATCAATACACATTGAACAAGTTGCATCTAGACAAAGAAAAGTTGTGTCGACACTAAGGACAACTATGTCAACACACTGTATCGAGACTAAAGACAACTATGTTGACACTCAGGACTAGTGTCGACACACTCTATTAAAGCTGTGTTGAGACTGGAGACAACTGTGTCGACACTCAGGACTAGTGTCGACACACTATATTTACTCTGCGTCGAGACTGAAGATAACTGTGTCAACACACAGGACTTGTGTCGACATATTCTAGATAAGTTATATCGAGACAAGTTGAAGAGCTATGTCGACACATTCAGAAGTCTGTCGACACCACTACAAGAGTAGTGTTGACACCCAGGACTTGTGTCCACATATTTAACAGCCAAAGTACAATAGTTCAGCAGACATGTTTCCTAAGTACAGAAATCAAGACGGAGGTACTGACAACTGTCAGAACTGTCAGATGTCAGTTATTAACCAGGTCAGCCGGTTACTCCTATCAGAGCCTATTTAAAGAAATCTAGTCTTCAAAAGAAGGACGATTTGGTTGGAAGAAATGAGAAAGAAAAAGAGGAAGAAGCAACACAATTTTGTGAAGACAAAAGTCTGAAGCATCAGCTACAATTTAGAAGGTGGAGAGACGTCTGATCACGAATCATCTTCAACATCTCTCCAGCCTAGATCAACCTTAATTTCTACTTCAACAAGCTTTGAAAAGCTAAGAAGGGTTGATCAGATCTATCTTGATAAATATTAAAGGAAGCACATTCATCAAGATCAGATCAAGAAGCTGTTACTCAGATGTCTCTTGCTGGGCTACATTTTATAATTCTATTTTCTTTTACCTACTTTTATTATAAGATATACCTGTAGATCTAAGTGGAGGAGAACTATTCTCATTCTATTTGTAAGCCTGTGTTATAAAGGCGGACGTAGGGCTGGGATTACCTGAGGTATGAGAAGTTGGAAATTCTCTGAGGTGTAGGGCAGGTGTTGCCTGAGAAGTAGGAGTGTGGATTCATTTTGAGGTAGAGTTCTTGGGAAGAACTTGAGGTGTAAGATCTTGGTGATCTGAGCGGTAAGACTCATATAGTCTGAGTTGTAGGAGCCAGGTGGGATCTGAGCTGTAAGATCTAAGGATCTGAGTAAAGGAAAGAGAAGAAGTTTGGCCGAATCTAGTTCATTGCTAGATAGGCGAAGGGGAAAAGTGGATGTACCCATAAATTGGGAAATCACTATAAATTTGTGTGCATTATGCTGTGTGTGCTGATTTGTTAAGCTGTGTTCATTTTCATAATTGTTGTTTAGTTTATCTTAAATAGTACTCTGATTATTAAAAAAGTGGTGCAATGATTTAAATTGGACATACTCACCCCATCTAGATCATTATTAATCCTAAAGTAAACATTTACAACCATCTAGCAGGTAAATTGTAACATCTATAGAGTTATAAAAGGAAAATCAAGCTAGTAGTTCTATAATAAGGAAGTAGTAATGTAAACAAGTAAAGTAGAGCAGTAAGTATGTGAAAGGTAAAACAAGAAATAAGTAACCTTAACTTATATGAATGCTCATACAAACTTATAAGTTAAGGGGTCTTTTGCAAGACTCCCATCGTATAAAAAGTCTCATACCAATTTATACAATGGAGTGTCAGGTTATATGTAAGTATGAGTGTAGTGATATGTTATGTCATGATTCATGCAAGTGCAATACACACACACGACTCTATGCACACAGACATTTAGTTTCCCCATTTTGGAAGCTAGCTTCACTCCCAGGAGCCTTCGTCGTGGCCTACGGAGATAGTGGGTCGGGCCACCCCACTTTTAGATGGGTATTTACACTACCAGACCTAGCCCTTACGTATGCCCCAAAAGGACACACGAGGGTCTTCATGTACTATACTGACCAACCGCCAGTCTTTTCCTTGGCTAAGTGTAAACCACACTCGTCGAGTCATCGTATCGACGTTGGTGTTAACGACTATCAAATACTGAAGACCCACCACCTTTATACACATGCAACTATGAGTTCCCGAGCCCTCGGCTCCTCAGACTAACCTGTCAGTTTCAACTACCTTCCAAGCCTTCGGCTCGCCGGACTAACCGGCCCCTTTCCGCAACCACCGAGCCTACCGCTTGGATAACCTAACCAAGCTAACCTCCTAAAACATCGGGATGAGTGAAAGTGAAGTACTAGTATATTTCTAATTACTCTTATATTCATTCTAGTCTTATGGTTTAAGGTTAACCTCGGACTGCCAAGGGCATTCCCTGTGAAGGGCTCTCGGGGGCACTAGGAACTACGATGGGTTGAAGCTCAAGGCTCCCATTCATAGGTACTTATTATTGTTGGTATCTACCCATAGCCAATCCCATTTAATTTTATACAACTCTAGTGTATTTTGACTCTCTCTCTCCACAGGGAAGACGATCTTTCGTCGATTCTGAGCACCACTTAACACTAGTCAACCAGGTTCTCTCAACCTACCTTCCAATGGTGACCTTACTCATTCTCAACCAGACCAGGTGCACCAACTACCCTTTTCCCATAACAGGCTTCAAATATTACTCTACTTTTACATTTTCTACTATTTGTAGATCAACCTAGATGATGAGTGTGAATATTGACCCCTTCAAATATTCATCTGATTGACCTAAGATTATTACTGGGGGTCTAAAATTATGTTTTAGGAATAAATCCAGAATATATTATTTTTCCTAATTTATTTATTATTTAATTAATTTTCTGAAAAATAGGGCAAAAAATGTCTTTGAACACCAGGTACACTTTTCTGACCTGGTATTGTTCTAAAAGTTTTTGACAAATGTATCTCATCCAAGTGACAGTAATTAGTGAAATTATCAATTTTCCAATAATGTTTAGACTTCCAAACAAAATATTGAACAATCTACCAAATAATAGAATAAAGAGGAAAGTACTAAATTTATTCATGCAAAAATTATAAATAAATTACCAGATGCTAACAATGACCAAAAAGTTCTACTGACAAAAAATCACAATTTTCTAAGTCAATTTGGTCACATAAATAAATTACTTAAAGATATTCAACATGGAGCACTTTATGTATCTTTCTAAATGAAATTCCTTCTAATAATTCTATAAAAATTTACAGAATAATATAATGCACTAAGATGTCCTCTGACCAAGTTTCATAATTTTTCAGTGGATATTTAACCCATAATTAATTTATTTAATAATCTTCTACAAAGGCACATTGTGAAATAACTTATATAAAAGAGCTTCCAATAATTTTTAAAAATTTCACAGAGCAAGGTTATATCCTAAAATGTTCCCTGACGAAGTTTCATAATTTTCCAGGCAGCATATAACCCCTAATTAATTATCTTGTGATTGAATCAAACTTAGGGTTTGTGAATGAAGTACTACAATTATTAATCCAAAATTCATAATAAAAATTTTAGGGAATAAAATCACTAAATCATGTTTATTGCCTAAGTTTCATGAGTATCAAAATCCATTTGAGTATGAAAATAAATATTGAACCCAAGTGCCCTAAATCATCCATAATTATTTTAAAGAAGGTGTAAGATCCTATTAATCCTAAAACTATTATCCAGGGCCTATTTTTACCCTAAAAACTCACCATCCAAGTTACAATGTCATCCATGGACATATTGTCTCATGTCCTTCACTAGGCCCCAAACCTCAACTCTAGGGCCTACACTAGGGTCTTACGACATCTCCACCCCAAACCACTCAATTTCTCTTGAGGGGGTGTTTTAAATGACTTTGAGGCATTCGCCCAAGTTTCATCCTTTTGGGTAAGGATTGGCCACTCAACCCATCAAGAACACATTTGCCCTAATTTACCCTTAAGGGACCAAATTTTGGTCACCTCAGTACCTAATCAAATCAGCCCGAATTGGGCTGAGATTTTTACCAAGGTTATAACATGACCCTAAGAATCATCCAGCAAAATTTTGGATTGAGCTTCTTCTGCCCGTGAACTCACAAGAGTCCATTCATCAGTCGTGTCTTCAATAAAACCCAATCTCCCACCTAGAACTCCACCTGATGATACTACACATCATAGTATTTGTCCTGTCTGCTATGGGCCTCCAGCATCCTATACCGGATCAATCTCACCTGAGCATCTGTGTCCTCCATGAACTCCGAGTCGAGTGCCTTTGGATCCTCATCCTGGATCCAAGATAGTGGGGTCCTGCATCTCTATCCGTACAACGCCTTTTAAGGGTTCATTCCTATGTTGGACTAATGATTTTTGTTGTTGTAGAACTCGATCAACGACAATAGTCTCTCATAGGGTTCTCCGCAGTCCAAAATGCATAGGCACGGAAGATCCTCTAGTGTTGGATTGGTGCGCTCTTTCTGCCCATCTGTTTGAGCGTGCAGTGGAAAGTCATGTTGAAAGTCAACCGAGAGACTAGGTAGGCCTGAACTGACCTCCACTTCTTGGACATAAACTGTCCATCCCGATCTGACACGATCGTCCTAGGCACTCCATGGTAGCGGACAAACTGCTCCACAAATCTCCGCACCAGATCACCGACTGGAGCATCCTTTCTAACTGGAATAAACCAGACCACCTTTGTTAATCTATCGATAATGACCTAAATCGAGTCCTTCCCCACATGAGATCGAGGCAGCCCATGTATGAAATCCATGGCTATGTCCTCAAACTTCCACTCTAGCACCGGAAGTGGCTGCAATAATCTGGCCGGACTCTTACATTCCGCCTTTACGAGCTGGCAAGGCTCGCAATGCATCACAAAGTGTGTAATATCCTTCTTCATGCCCAGCCAATACATCATCCTCTTCAGATTGGATGCCATCTTCGTGATCCCCTAGTGCACTGAATATCTACTATAGTGTGCCTCCGTCATGATATCTTCCCGAATTTGGTCTCTTGTAGGTATATAAACTCGGCCTTTAAAGCATAGCAGTCCATCTCTCAGAGCATAATCCCCTACCATGCCTTCCTCCAAGGCCCTAAATATCGGATCCATCCTCGTATCCAGCCTATGCCCATCCCTGATGTGGTCATGGATGTCGTCGGTGGTACTCATCGACGCCAGGTACTCCTCGTAAAGCTCTAGATCATCTTCGGATACCAGAGATATCTGCATCTCTTCCAACAACTTCACCAACTCCATATCCATCAGCTGAGGTCCGCTCCTGTTGTAGTGGCTCTACGGCTCAGAGCATCTGCTACCACATTGGCCTTTTCGGGATGATAGTGCATGGTATACTGGTAGTCTGACAAGAACTCTACCCAGCGTCTCTGACTGATATTCAGCTCCTTCTGCGTATCCACGCATTTCAAGTTCTTATGATCCGAAAAAATATCACAATGGACTTTGTAGAGATAGTGCTGCCAGATCTTCAGAGCGAAGATAACCACTCCCATCTCCAGGACGTGCACTGGGTAGTTCTGCACGTGTTTTTTCAGCTGTCTGGAGGCATAAGCTATCACATGCCCATTCTGCATCAGAATGACACCCATCCTTTGGTATGACGCGTCGGTATAAACTTGAAATCCTTACTTCCCAGATGGAAGGGCAAGGATAGGAGTCGAGGTAAGCCGACTCTTTAGCTCCTGGAAGGCTGCGTCGCACTGCAGTGTCCAAACAAATGGCATCTCCTTCTTCGTCAGAGATGTAAGTGGAAGAGCTATCTGGGAGAATCCCTCCACGAACTTCTGGTAGTAACCGACAATTCCTAGGAAGCTCCTCACATCAGTGGCCATCTCCAGTGGTGGACAATCGCGTACTGCCTGAACCTTTGCCGGATCCACTGCCAGACCTGCTCCGCTGATAATATGGCCCAGGAAAGACACTTCCTTCAGCCAAAATTGGCACTTGCTGAAGTTGGCATACAACTTGTGCTCCCAGAGCATCTCCAGAGTAAGTGCCAAATGGCGTGCATGCTCCTCCTCAGTCCTTGAATAAATGAGGATGTCGTCAATAAACACTATGACGAAAACATCCAGATAGGCCTCGAATACCCGGTTCATCAAACTCATGAACCTGGATGGTGCATTCGTGGGCTCTAAGGGCATCACAGTGAACTCATAAAACACGTATCTACTGCTGAAAGCGGTCTTCTGGATGTCCTCCTTCTGAATCCGCAGCTGGTAGTATCCTGACCTCAGATCCAGCTTCAAAAACCAGTGAGCCCCTCCAACTAGTCAAACAGCTCATTAATCCTCAGCAGTGGATACATGATCCGGACCATCAGCTTGTCCAGTGCACTGTAATTGATGCATAGTCGGAGTGTCCCATCCTTCTTCTTCACGAACAACACCAGAGATCCCCATGGTGAAGAGCTTGGCCGGACTAATCAGGCTTTCACTAGCTCCTGCAACTAACTTTGAAAATCCAACAACTCCTTTAGGGCCATCCGATAAGGAGCTCTGGATACCGGCTTAGCTCCCAGCACGAGCTATATTTGAAAATCCTTCTCTCGATGTGGCAGCAACACTAGCAACTTATCCGAAAATACATCAGCAAAATCCCGCACCACCGGGATACTAGCAACAGGATCCTTGGCCCCGACCATCTCAAACAGTACCTGACAAACCTCGTCTCCCTGTAGATGGCCTTGACGGCCTGAATAGAGGATAGTAGAAGGCGGGAAGCTGGGACAATACCTTCAAAGGTCAGGTAAGTGTTGTCGTATCTCAGCATGACCCTCCTTGTTGGGCAATCGATCTGCGCATGGTTCCAGGTGAGCCATGTCATGCCCAGGACGAGATCAAAATCCGGCATCCTCAGGATCATTGTCGAGGCTTCGAAATTTACACCGTCAATGGTCACTCCGAGAATGCACTTGGCCGTAGACTGGATATTCATCCTGTTGGGGAGACACACCCTCCTGATGACTCCCCCAAAGCTCTCGATCATGTCCAGGTCTCTGATAAACTCCTCCGAGACAAAATTGTGTGATGCTCCAGTGTCGAATAGGGTATGGACGGGCTTGCCACACACCATCACTATCCCTGAGTTAATTAAGTTTTTTCTTCTTAGTTATCTATTTTCAGGTTTCTTCCTAATTCTACAGTTTTATATTCATGTAATCTAACTTATAGAAAGGGAAGAAACTTAAATTTACTTGCATACCTGCTATCACCCGTTCTAGGTTCTGAGGATGAGCCAGATCCAAGGCATATACCTACCCTCTGTCCTATCGACGGTCTCCACCTTGAAATCCACGTCCTTGACCGTGTCCTCGACCACCAAACTGCCATGTAGGTGGGGCATCCTGAAGTTCTGGTGGGGGTGCTTCCCTTATGGGGCAGTTCCTCCGTATATACCCCGGTTGGTTACACCGGAGGCATAATGGTGCCTCCTCCATTTCCCTCGGCATCTCCCGCATCTGTAAGGGATGAGGAGCTAACACCACCGAGTTCTTCTGCTCTTGCCTATCCTCTTGGAGGGGTTGATCCCCATTCCTCCTTTCCCCAATGACACGATCTCTGGGCTGGTCTCTCCTGCCTCCAATCACTAAGTCATTAGCCGGTCTCTTTTGGCCACGAACTGTACGCTGGTCTGCCTCCAGCTTCTTTTCCATCTCCAAAATCCTGGCCAAGCTTCCATCAGAAATGAAGAGGAGGGCCTGCCTCATGTCATCATGAAGGCCCTTATAGAACCTCTTCGTGTAGCCTGCGTCGTCCAGCTGATATGAGTTCGCAAAATGGGGTAGGTGTGTGGGCTACCGGTAGTACTCAAACACCGTCCTGCTGCCCTGCCTCAACTACAGTAACCTGTCCTCCAACTCATCCCTCGCCGACTGAGGTATAAAATGCTCCAACCGAGCTGCTCTGAACTCTTCCCAGGAAATATATGTGCACTCCACTCCAGCGAAGGTGGTGTCTAATAGTGACTTCCACCATCCCTTCGCGTTAGATTCCAAGCGGGAAACTGCCAAGGCTACTGCCTCCTCCATCAGGCATCGAATCCCAGCCAGCATCTCGTAAATAATGTCCAACCAATCCTCTATATGGACTGCTGACTCCGTCCCAAGGTAGGATGGAGAAGAAAGTCCCCGGAAGACACAGAGCCAGTTAGCCCCAAGATTTGGATGTAGGGCTGGAGCATGTTCAGCCCTAAAGGTCTTCAGAATTTCCATTAGTGTCTGCCCCATCTCTATCTGCTAGAACAGAGTCGAAGCCGGAGGGGGTGGAAGCATGTTCTGTGCCTGAGGTATACCTTGCCGAAGAGTAGGGTTCGTCGCACGCTACAAGGAAAATTCCAATTGTTAGTTAAGTGGAACTAATGAAAAGTGGACTTTTGCATGTGATTCTCCCTTATGGGCACATCATTGCTTTTGTTGCTAGTTTGTCCTCAAACTAAGCATGCGAGAGGTGGCCTAGGATTTTGTGGACTTCTTCTCTTTCGATTGATGTTTCCTTTGATACCAGTTTGTAAGACCCCATTTTTTTGCTACGCTATCAGGTCTTACTCCAAGAACCGCCGCTTTGCGGTGACACCGACACTTGGGAGGGTCACCAGCATAAAACACTGATTCTGCCGGCAATGAATATCATCAAGAAATAGAAGTACAACTAATCAAACAAGTATGCCTAGTCCACAAAATCACATATAAAATATGAAATAGAAATCACTGCAAGTCCACATAATATTACAAGTACTGAAGTAGATCAGTATAATAGGAATATAAATGGGCTTATGCCCGGTGCATCAAAACCTCAATACAACCCTCTCGCAGAAGCTAAGTAAAGCTAACACTCACAGAGCCAGAGACGGGTGCTCCCATACTAGACTAGCCCACCTCCATGTGCACTGTGCTCCACTGGTGCTGCATCTCCTGCTGCTGCTCCCTATCTCCCATCCAGAGTCTCTAAAATGTTTGGTCCACTGACCGTTAGTCAAAAGACTAAGCCTAATTTCCCCCACCCCTCCCACAGTGGCTCCTAGACACCGTGCGACAGGAATGATAGGAAAGTTATGATAGTGGTGAGTAGGAACAAATAGGTGACAACGGAACTATCTAGCCGATAAATTGTAACATCTAATGAGCTATAAATGGAAAAGCAAGCTAGTAGTTCTATAATATGAAGTAGTAATGTAAACAAGTAGAGTAGAGGAGTAAGTATGTGAAAGGTAAACTAAGAAATAAGTAACTTTAACTTATATGAATGCTTATACAAACTTGTAAGTTAAGGGGTCTTTTGTAAGGCTCCCATCGTAAAAAAGTCTCATACCAATTTATACGATGAGGTGTCAGGTTATATATAAGTATGAGTGTAGTGATATGTTATTCCATGATTCATGCAAGTGCAACACACGCACACGACTCTATGCGCACAGACATTTAGTTCCCCTATTTTGGAAGTTAGCTTCACTCCCAGGAGCCTCAGTCGTGGGCTACGGAGACAGTGGGTCGAGCCACCCACTTCTAGACGGTTATTCACACTACCATGCCTAGCCCTTACGTACGCCCCTGAAGGACACACCAGGGTCTCTACATACTATGCTGACCAGCTGTCAGTCTTTTGTTTGGCTAAGTGTAAACCACAGTCGCTGAGTCATCATATCAACGTCGGTGTGAATGACTATCAAATACTGAAGACCTACCACCTTTATGCACATTCAACCATGAGTTCCCGAGCCCTCGGCTCCCCAGACTAACCTGTCCATTTCAAATACCTTCCGAGGCTTCGGGTCGCCGGGCTAACTTGCCCCTTTCCACAACCACCAAGCCTACCGCTCGAATAACCTAACCAAGATGACCTCCCGAAACATCAGGGTGAGTAAAAGTGAAGTCCTACTATATTGCTAATTACTCTTTATTCATTTTAGTCTTACGGTTTAAGGTTAAAATCGGACTGCCGAGGGCATTCCCAGTGAAGGGCTCTCATGGGCACTAAGAACTACGATGGGCTGAGGCCCAAAGCTCCCTTTCGCACGGTATTTATTATTGTTGGTATCTACCCATAGACAATCCCATTTAATGTTATACTAAATCTAATCCTAGTGTATTTTGACTCTCTCTCTCTCCATAGGGAAGACAATATTTCGTCGATCCCGAGCACCACTTAACACTAGTCAACCATGTTCATTCAACCTGCCTTCCAATGGTGACCTTACTCATTCTCAACCAGATTAGGTACACCAACTACCCTTTCCCATAACATGTTTCACATATTACTCTACTTTTACAGTTTCTATAATGTGCACACCATCCTACATGATGAGTGTGAATGGTGACCCCTTCAAATATTCATTTGATTTACTTAAGATTGATACTGGAGGTTTATAATGTTGTTTTAGTAAAAAATCTTGAATATAATATTTTTCCTAATTTAATTATTATTTAATTAATTTTCTGCAAAATAGGGCCAAAAATTCCTTTGAACACCAGGTACACTTTTCTGACATGGTATGGTCCTAACAAAATTTTGATAGATGTATCTCATCAAAGTAACTATAAGTATTGAAATTATAAATTTTCCAATAATTTTTTGACTTCCAAACAAAATATTGAACAATCTACCATATAATAGAGTAAAGAGGGAAGTATTAAATACATTCATCCAAAAATTATAAATAAATTAGCAGATGCTAAAAATGACCAGAAAGGTCTACTGACTAAAAATCACAATTTTCTAAATCCATTTGGTTACGTAAATAAATTACTTAATGATATTTAACATGGGGAACTTTGTGTATGTTCCTAAATGAAATACATTCCAGTAATTTTATAAAATTTACAGAACAATATAGTGCCCTAAGATGTCCTCTGGCCAAGTTTCATAATTTTTCAGTGGCTATTTAGCACATAATTAATTTATTTAATAATATTCTGCAAAGTCACATTGTGAAATAACTTGTATAAAATGGCTTCCAATAATTTTGTAAAATTTCACAGAGAAGGTTATATCCTAAAATATTCGCTGACCAAGTTTCATAAATTCCAGTAAGCATATAATCCCAAATTAATTATCTTATGATTGAATCAAACTTAGAGTTTGTGAATGAAGTACTGCAATTATTAATGGAAAATTTACAATAAAATTTCTAGGGAACAATATCACTAAATAAAATTTACTGCCTAAGTTTCATGAGTATCAAAATTCATTTGTGCATGTAAATAATTATTGGACCCAAGTGCCCTAAATCATCCATAATTATTTTAAGAAGGTGTAAGATCCTAAAAATCCTAAAACTATTCTCCAGAGCCTATTTTTACCCTAAGAACTCACCATCCAAGTTCCAAGGCCATCTAAGGACATAATCTCCCATGTCCTTCACTAGGCCCCAAACCTCAACTCTAGGGCCTACACGTGGGTCTTAGGGCATCTCCACCCCAAACCACTCATTTTTGCTTGAGGGGGTGTTTTAGATGACTTTGAGGCAGTGGCCCAAGTTTCATCCCATTTGGGTGAGGATTGACTACTCAACCCCTCAAGAACACATTTGCCCTAATTTACCCTTAAGGGACTAAATTTTGGTCACCTCAGTACCTAATCATATCAGACCCAATTGGGCTGAGATTTTTACCAGGGTCATACCATGACCCTAACAATAATCCAAAAAAAGTTTGGGGAGTTATGAAGTAATTAGACCCTCTAGTTAAATCATAAATCATTTATTAATTTTTTTCAAAAACTATAAAATTGTTTTTCCAAAAATTCTAATTATTGGATATGTCAGATACATAGGTGATGCTAAACTATGACCCAAATTTAAAAGCATTTGGATGAGTGGTTTAGTGGGGGCACTCAAATTTGTCTTTGGTCAAGAATATGTATAGGTTGCACCATATGAAGTGTTGTGGTCAGACCAGAGAACCAAATTGATTGAAACCAATTTTAAATTAAACTAGATACCAAGGAATATAAATTTCATATAGAACATGTTTCCATAAAAGGCATCTATGTATTTTTAATAAATCAAACATTCACTGCATTTTATGTAACATAATTGAACTAAATGAAAACATATTTAATTGATCTTGCACGAATCTTGGTGCAAGGATGGACGAGATCTATTCATAGTCCCAGTGAAACTGACGGATCACAACACCCCATCCTGGGTGGTTTTGGGAGGTGATTTCCCGGCCACCTGAGCGCCTCCCTGACCGACATATTCCACCCCCACCTTCGTTGAGGTAGTGCCCGACGATAGGCGGTGGTAGGCCGGCCGGAGGTGGCCAGAATCGGGATTTAGACATGGAATTAAAAGCTCCAAAATTGGAGTTTTGGCTTAGCCGATTTGGGTTCAATTGATCCCAAACCTTGCGACCAATGGATAAATATCTATCCACTGAGAAAGAGGAGAGGGATAGGACCTTTTGGGAGGCGTGAAGCTTTGCCGATCGACGGGATGTCATTGCCGGATTTTGAGCTTGCAGGTGCTTTGCAACTGTACAACACAAGGGCTCAAATTCAAAAAGGAAAATGTGGAAACTGTTACTGGGGGTCTAAGGATGCTTTTAAGATGCTCAATTGGGGGAGAGGAAGGACCATGGCTTCAATGCCATTAATGGCCTTGAGTTGTGGTTCTCGGCCAAGTGTGGTCCAATGCATACGACCACTGAAAGGGCCTGGAAAGGCTCTTGATCTTCTCAGCATTGATGGGGGAGATGAATCAAATCAATGGAATGAAGAGAGAAGGCCCTTGGCCTCCCAAGCCATGAATGACCTCTTTCTCCTCTCTTTCTCTCTCCTCCATTAAAGGGAGAATGGAGCTTTCTCTCTCCTAGTCATCACTTCTAGAAATTGAGTGGCATTTTGGATAATTATAAACCTCATGAGGCTAGTGGACCACCTCAACTGGGCTTAGCCCAAATGGATTGGGCTACGTTAGGTCAACTTGAGCTAGTTCAACCTAAACCTTGATTGAGTTGACTTTGCTCAAATTGGCCTTTTGGGTTGACCCCTATGTGTCCTTAGTGAGTCATTGGCCTCCCCTAAGGTCTAGGAATGGTTGGGTAGGGTTGGTTTGGCACCTTGGAGGCCACTTGATCCTTAGTTAGGGCACTTTGACCATTTTGGGACTAGAGTTGACTTTGGTCAACTTGACCCCCTTCAGTTGACCCCAACAGGTCCTTGGTGACACTATGGACCTCTAAAAGTGTTATGGGTGTTATGGTGGGGTCATGGAGTCAAGTTGAAGCCCTAAAGTCAAGCCTTATGATGGGTAACTGAAATTACTATTTGCATCCCAAGGTGGTTTTCTCCTTCATGCCTAAGTTCATTTGGTATTCTTGGGCTTCTTAGGGTTTTGTCATGACCTAGTCATGACAAAACCACTCCTAGGGGTCTAGAAGTTTGAGGGATGTTACATATTGTAACGCCTCAAAAATTATTTTTGAGCTGATTGCATCCAAAAGAGATTTTGGTGCATGTATAGGGGTACACAACCTAGGACACGGGCATGACCAAGGCCGTGTCTTTCTTTGTGTGTTAGCCAGCTGTGTTCAGAGAAGGACATGGTAGGAAACACGGGTTGTGCGTAATTTTGACACGGGAGTGTTAGGGGTGACACGGGTGTGTTCATACTCGTGTCCCCAACCGTGTTCAGTAGGGACGTGACGGTTATATATGACACGCCTCCAGTCACAGGCGTGTCGAGGACCCGACACGGGCGTGTCAGTTTGAGGCACGGGCGTGTCTTAGCCCGTGTGGTTTTTTCGGTGTTCGACGATCGCGCCTTGATCGAGGCACACGGCCTGGGACACGGCCGTGTGCGAGGCTGTGTTCGGCCCAGGTTTGAGGAATTTTGTACAGATCTGAGTCGTTCGTTTTCTTTAAGTAAGATCTGACGGCCCAGATGTGTTCCTACTCTGTTAAGGCCGGGAATGGTGGGTTAACTCCTCATTTCTCCCTTAAGCTTTCTTTTTCCAAGGAGTTAGAGCAAGGAGGAAGAAGGAGGAGGATTCCGGCCGCCGGCAGAGCATCGGAGCACCGTTTAGAGAACCGAGAGCGGATCCATGGAGGAAATTTCGTTGCGAAAACTTCTATCCGGATAGTTTTCCATGGCACAAAAGCGTACTTCAAGGGTAACGATTCTCTACTTGAGCATGTGAAGCTCTCTTCCTTTTGCATAGGGAAACCCGCTCCCGCGAGTGTGCGGCGAGTGTGCGGTATTCCCTGGGGTTGACGTGAATAGTCCCCCTTGTGTTGCATATAGAGTCCGGAATCGAAGTACGGACATAGGCATTGTGTGTGAAGCCTACCCGGACATGTTGGTCTGGATCTGTGATGTTGCATTTATTATGATTTGCCGGAGAAGACTCCGTGCTTTGGGTTTTCGGGTTTCTACGCTATAGATTGCAGCAGGGATCCTTGGGGATTAACTCCAAGGCGCACCAGGAAAACTGAGCGGAATCGTTGTTCTGCTAACTTGGTGGTCAGGGAACCGGCCTTGAACATAACTGGGTTATGTGATTGTTTGGAATAGCAGGATCCGAGAGAAGCTTGGCTCGTGCGTACGTCTTAAGGTGAACTATGCGGTGTGAGCAACAGATAAGTGGAATCGGACTTGGGCGATGTGGTTCGGTGCGAGAGACCCGAAAAGGGGACTGCCCGTTGGCATAGTCGGGAGCCTTAGACGGTGGTCAGAAAGGCTAGTTTGCTCATGAGGTTGCCATCCTGGGGGTGGTGGTGAAGACGCTGAAGTGTCAGGATTCACCGATAATGTGCCCTGAGTGCACAGGGTGTTTGGCCATGCGAGCCTACACTTGTGGCGTAGTATGCTTGTTCTATAATGTTTAGTTAGGCTAATGAATTGTAGGGAAGGGGCACCGCCGTCCCGAGTTAGGGGCGGGGTTGTTATAATTTGGTCGGCTTTGGCTGACCGTTACTTTGTTTGCCACCGTGCAGTGGAATGTTGCTTGCAGGTGCTGCGGAGCCGAGTACCAAATAGCGGGCTGGAGCCCATGTTGCTATACTGGCCCTCGAAGGCCAAAGTGAATAGTTGTTCTTTATTTTTTCATGTGTGGCCGGCCTACGAGCCGATGTATGGAAAACATTATATTGCTAAGTGAACTCTTGTAAGGCCATAAGGCCAAGTTTCTTTCAGTGTATTTGTATTTCATTCCAGTTGTAGTGGTTGTGGACATTCATGATTATTGGATTACAGTTATGGGTTCTTTCAACTATTTAAAAGCTTCCACTAGAATACTCTGTGTTAGGATGAGTAGTCTTAATTGGATAGTTTGGTTACTCATACGTAACCCTTCTGACTGTCCGTGGTATATGGCGTCGGGTTCCAGCTGGACCTTTTGTTATATGCCATACGACGGATGGAGGTGTTATACATATAGTTCTTGTAGTTTTTGCAAATACTATTGCGCTCTGACACGATGTCTTACTGCACTTTTAGACACTCCAAGACGTTGCCTCCTCATGCACGTTCATATCAGAAGAGCATTGTGTTTCCTGTGCAGCTATGATAGTACCTCGGCCATGATAATACGTTCTCCCATGTTCTCTAGCTCTTGGGCACACATGCTTCCCACAACATCACTCCCGTTGCTAGTCAACTCCCAGAGCGCAATACCCCGATGATGGCTCGTTTTTTTAGTGTGCTCAGGGGAATAGTGTAACTACCCAATTTTCTCGGAAGTTCAATATCTGGGGGTCACCGTCGACGAACTCAAGGCTGTTCGATGAATATTAAAGGCAGTTCTACGAATGTCGAAGGCCTTTCGTCAAACCCGAGGCCGTTCGACGAATGTCAAAGGCTGTTCGTAGAACTCGAGGTTGTTTGATGAATGTCGAAGGTCGTTCGACGAACTAAAGGTCGTTCGACAAAGGTCGAAGGCCGTCCGTCGAACTTGAGGCCGTTTGACGAATGTCGAAGGACATCTGTCGAACTCGAGGCCGTTCCACGAATGTCGAAGGCCGTTCGTCGAACTTTAGGCCGTTCGACGAACTCGTGGCTGTTCGACAAACATCGAATTTGTTGTGTAAGTCATTCGAAGAAAGTAGAAGGGTAATTCATGGAGTTTTGTGACCTGTTGCGTAAGCCGTCCATTTTCACTTCATAACTGATCATAGGGCCCAGGATCCTCTGCCCAAAGGGATTAAGAAGGACTGAGCGGGATTTCTCCCTCATTTTTGTCTCTTTTCTGGGTGAAGGTTAGGGTATGAGAGTTGGAGACCGGAGGAGGAAGAAGGAGTGCTTTCTCCGCCCTTGATGGAGCTTCGGAGCTCTGATCATTGTTCTGAGTCCAGATCCGTGGAGAGGGCGTGGAGACGGTCGTTTCCATCCGTGCAAGGAAATATTTCATGGTCAGGAAGATGAGTCGAAGGGTAACGACACTTCTCCTCTCGGTTTTAGGATGTGTGCATGGAATCTACATGTTTCTTGTTTTCTTTCAAGCATTCTAGGCACCGGATCTCTCAAGTGAGAGGGATTCAGGTTGCCATGGTCCAAGAGGAGCCATCGGGTCGATTGTGTCCATCCTCGGCATGATATTGTAATAGAGATCCGCTCTGTTAGTGGATTAGGCATTCTGGGTGAAGTCATAGTCGTGGCTGTTTGTCCGACTCAGTGATGTTGCATAGCGAGCCTTAAGGATTGTGTAAAAATCTGTTAGCGGCTAGTCGCCATTTGTGATAATGTTTTCCCCTTTTTAGTGTGAGTACGTGTGGCCAGAATCGGACCAGGTAGAAATTAGAGTACACGCGGGGGCGTGGGGATGGTATGATACAAATGTTGGATTAGGGTGGGAAAGGCATGGGATTGTGATGTGATAAGGCGTGGTTTGTCTCTATGGTTGGCTAGCTAGCCTGTGACGTGCAAGTCACGTGTGGAGAGTGTCCCGACGAGACAAGTCCCATTCTGTGGAACTGACAAGAATGCCAAGCTTAGGACAAGCCCGGACGATCCCAGCTGGGTCCCATTGGGTCTCCTTCGTGGGACTTGGTCTTGATATTAGATTCGGGCCTGGGTCATCGTGAATGTGTGGGTCTATCAAGGGTTCTTAGCATCGGTTTGTTTCAATGGCAGAATCCTGACATGAGCAGTAAGAGTTTGCAGGAAACCTGGGGTTTGAGACCCATGAGCGGGTGGGGCTGTGGCAAGAGTTTCGTGTGGCGGCTTGTATGCCGTTGGGCGAAATTAGAGTACCCTTGTGTTTGCGGCTTGAACGCCGATGGTGAAATTGAAAGTACCCAATGCGATGATGTATTAGAAGCATACGATTTAGGGTGCCTTGGGTGAAACCCAGAATTGCATTCATGCAACATTGTAGGCCTCTCTTTATTACTTACTCAACTTAAAAACATGTTTGCTGCTTGAGACATCCAAACCTGTTTTATAGCTTTACATGTTATTGTATATTGTATACAAAGTGCTGACCTGCAGGGTCATGGAGTACCCTAGGGTCCGTCAGGGACGACTATGAGGAGATGTGTTGGTAACACAGTTGAGTTCAGTCTTTGCTGACCCATGTTACGACCAATTTTTATAGGGCAAGGATCGAAAGCAGGAGCAAACTCGCCTACCAAAAAGGCCTAAGCCTCATGAAGTGAACTTGTATTTACATTTTGATTGAATGATATGCTCCATGAAATGTAAACCGGCTTGCATGCCGAGGTAGCCTAGGAGTGCATATGCACGTTACTACTGATTAATATTGTTGCAGTTTTGGACTTATGATGTGTAAGGCCTTAAGGCCATTTTGATACTCTTGGCTTGTGGTGGATAACTTCTAGTTTTGGTTGTATGTTTCTGCTATTGACGTCTACGTTTTGAGTTTGGGTAGTTATATATCATCTTAAAATACATAATATGTGGAGTCTGTATGTTGTGGGGCCCCGATCGGATCCATGTTATACGGTAATTACAGGGGAGGTGTTACAATTTTGTATCTGAAGGAGGTTAGTGTCCAAAGTAAAGATTCATGGTCGAATGTCGTAATCGAATCGCGTAGTGAAGTTATCCACCTAGGAGTATCGTAGGACCATGAGTGTCCTTGTGTCTAGTTACACGACTAGAAGCTGATTCTTGTTCTTCTTTTTCTGTGAAGGGTGCAAGCGACAAGGTGGGGACGTCGAGGCCACGAGAAGAGCCTTCAGCGAGCAGAGCTACTGCTCAGGGTCCTTTGGGCATGGGGGTAACCCCATCCGATTTATGTCGCGTGCTTGTAGAAGCAATGGTGGTAGCCCAAGCTACCGCAGCAGCACAGGTTGTGACCCCTGTTGCACAGGTAGCAACTCCTGTTACCCCGGATGTGGCAACAGTCATGCCAGGCAGAGGATCCAGGAAAGCCAAGTCGTTAGCTGAAAGTGTGGTTGTCGGGCATGGAGACAGACAAATGAAATATTTCCTAAGCTTCCATCCTCTAATGTTCAAGGGTGTCGGCACGCTGACCGATGTAGAGGATTGGTGGGCAAGGATTTAAGAACTGCTAAGGGCGGTAGAGAGGCCAGTAGAGAAGCAGTCTGAGTTAGTAAGCTTCATGTTGGAAGGTGACGCTAAACTGTGGTGGGTGAGCCAAAGCGGTCGCCAGTTTCCTGGATGCACCACGCCCATAGAGGAGTTCAGGAATGCTTTCTTGAAGAAGTGTATTGCCGCATCGACGAGGCTGGCTCTTCAGAGGTAATTTCTGCACTTGGTACAGTAGGACAAGACGGTTGATGAGTATGTTCAGGAGTTTACTCGGTTGGGTCGTTATGCTGGAACGGCCATGGCTGACGATGTGGAGAGGGAAAACCTCTTCTACCATGGGCTAAGGGAGAATCTGAGAAAATCCCTGATAACTATGAAGAATGTTGGTTTCAATGAGCTGGTTGAGGCTGCCAGAATGTTGGAAAGCGATTTGGAGCGAACCCAATGTCGAAAGGGTTTTGCGGCCAAGCAGGGAGAAGGAAATCCTTCTCAATCTCAAGGAAAGACTGATGGGAGTAAGTGGAAGAAGAAGTCCCATCCCTATAAGAATTTGAAGAAGGATGGCACGACATCAGGGGGTCTCACTTCAAGGACCACAATCGTGCTACAAGTTTGGCAAGCCGGGCCACATAGCTCATTTCTGTACTGAGGGTGGAGCTGAGCAGAAGCCGGGGCAAGAGCAGTCGGTGCTCTCCGAACCCAGCGTAGCGGAAAAAGGAAAGATGGCGGAGTCTAGCGCTTCTCGTTTCTAACCCATGCAACCAAGGGCTTATAATCTTGGGTAGTAGGAAGCGATCCGCCAACCCAATGTGGTGACAGGTATGGAAGTTTAAGTTAATCTTTTACTTTAGACTTTCAAGACAGTTTATATATGTTGCCTATATTTTAGGCTTTGTGTTGGTTTCTGGATACCCCGCTAGAGTATTGATTGATATGTGAGCATCGCACTCCTTTCTTGTAGAAAGCTTTAACTGGAGAATTGGAGTTAAGTCATTTTCGGCGGATGCAGAGATGAAGGTGCACATGCCGAATGAGTCTTCCATGACTACCGGGGCGAAGGGGCGCATTTGTTGGAGTCAAGGTGGAGTTAATTTCATGTTGGTAGCAGCGGTTCTACCGCTAGTTGAGTTTGATGTGATATTGGGAATGGACTGGCTTGCAGAACAGCATGCTAGTATTGACTACTTATCTAAGGCGGTGACCCTGAGAAGCGAAGGGCAAGCAGAAGTTACGTTTGAGGGCCTTAGTGGAGTGGCATGTTCCCTGATTTCGGCCATGTAGTTAGTGTGGGCAGTTAACCAGAGAGGAGTAGCTCTTGTAGCATTGTTGGAGGTTTGCCTTTCTAGGTTATCACTTGGAGAAGTGCCAGCAGTGGCAGAGTTCGAGGATATGTTTCCTGAGGAGCTTCCTGGAGCACCTCCTCGATGGGAGATTTATTTCTCGATTGAGTTAGTGCTAGAGGCTAGGCTGGTGTCACGTCCTCCTTTTAGGATGACACCAAAGGAGTTGGCCAAACTCAAAGTACAGTTGTAGGAACTATTGGAACAGGGGTATATTAGACCCAGTTCTTTACCATGGAGCGCGCTAGTGCTATTCGTGAAGAAGAAAGATGGTAGTATGTGGTTGTGCATAGACTGCTGAGAGTTGAACAAACTGACTATCAAGAATAAGTATCATATTCCTCGAATAGATGACT
This sequence comes from Platanthera guangdongensis, assembly GCA_039583875.1. Classification (NCBI taxonomy): domain Eukaryota; kingdom Viridiplantae; phylum Streptophyta; class Magnoliopsida; order Asparagales; family Orchidaceae; genus Platanthera; species Platanthera guangdongensis. The sequence continues at coordinate 149,218,126 of CM077161.1, read as the reverse complement.
TGTTCGACCAGTTGGTGTGGTCAGTAGTGTATTCTAAGTTGGTCTTGAGTCAGGGTACTATCAGTTGCGGATTCGAGACGAGGACATACCCAAGACAGCTTTTGGTACGAGGTATGGTCACTTCGAGTTCTCGGTGTTGTCGTTTGGGTTGACGAACGCGCCATCCATGTTCATGGATATGATGAATCGAGTGTTTCGGGAATACTTGGAATCTTTTGTTGTCGTCTTTATCGACGATATTTTGGTATACTCCAAATCAAAGGTGGAGCATGAGACTCATTTGAGAATAGTCTTGCAAGTGTTGAGAGAGAACCAGCTTTATATAAAGTTCTCCGAGTGCGAGTTCTGTTTAGAGAAGGTGACATTTTTGGGCCATGTGATTAGTGGTGATGGGGTGGCGGTGGATCCGACAAAAGTTGAGGCCATCAAAGATTGGCCAGTTTTGAGTATCGTGGCGGAAGTCAGGAGTTTTCTTGTACTAGCCGGGCATTATAGAAGATTTGTGGAAAACTTTTCACAGATAGCTCTGCCCCTCACTTTGTTAACTCGTAAGGACCAAACGTTCGTGTGGACTCGGGCGTGCAGTCAAGCATTGGACATCTTGAAGGAAAGGCTGATGACAGCCCCAATCCTAAGTCTGCCTAAAGGGACTGAGGGATTTCATATTTTTAGTGACGCTTCAGAATGCGTGTTGGGTTGCGTGTTGGTGCAACATGACAGTGTAATAACCTTTGGGTCTAGGCAGTTGAAGCCTCACGAGAGGAATTACCCCGTCCATGAATTTGAATTGGTAGCGGTAATTTTCGAGCTGAAGTTGTCGCGGCACAATGTGTATGGTGCGATGGTGGAGATCTTTACAGACCACAAAAGCTTGAAGTATCTTCTAGAAAAAAAGGACTTGAATATGCAGCAACGCAGATGGGTCGAGTTGCTTTGAGACTACAAAGTGACGATTCAGTATATGTCAAGCAAAGCCATCGTGGTGGCGGATGCCTTGAGTACGAAATACTCTGGTCAAGGGAGTTGGATCGAAGCTCATGATGAACAGTTGATGCGGGACTTTGAGTCCCTTGACATTGAGTGCGTTGCAAGAGGCGAGTCAAGCATGGCTCGATTAAACTTGATCGAGTTGCAAAATGACTTATCCAATCGTATTCGGGAAGCGACTAGTTTGGATGAAGGGTTTCAGCCGCTTGTGGTGGAAGCTCAAAAGGGTAAAGGTAGTGCCTGGGAAATGATTGATGGGATCCTGAGGAAGGACGGAAGGATATGTGTACCGTAATTTGGCAAGCTCTGTGAGGAGTTGATGTTTGAGGCTTATTTTACGAAGTACTCCATTCACCCGGGCAGTATAAAGATGTACTTGGATATGAAGAATTACTTTTGGTGGCCTGGTTTGAAGAGAGATATAGCTTTGTACATGAGTTGGTGCCAAACTTGTGCCTTAGTGAAGGCCGAGTGTCAGAAGCTAGGCGGGTTCTTGAATCCTCTTCCTATTCCCCAATGGAAATTTGATGACATCTCCATGGACTTTGTGCATGGCTTACCTCGATCGCATTAGGGTAACGACGCGATTTAGGTTATCATGGATCGCTTGACCAAAGTGGCCCATTTCATCCCAAATCGGAAAGAGGACATCGTGGAGAAGCTGGTAGAGTTGTATGTTCGCAACATTGTGCGACTACACAGGATTCCTAAGAGTATAGTGAGTGATTGTGATGGACGTTTCCCGTCCAAAGACGGGAGGTTGGTTCAGAAAAGTCTCTGCACGAAGCTTAAGTTTAGTACGATGTTCCGTCCTCAAACCAATGGACAAACAGAAAGAACGAACCGTACAATGGAGGATATGCTGAGAATTTGTGCTCTTGACATTGTGCTACACACGCTCCACTTGCTACTTCCATCACCACACTCTCTTCACAGCTAGCTTCTTTCTCCACTATCCCTTCTCCTGGGGGCCTGGGTTCAGGACTCTAAAACCAGGCAGGGGGAGATGTTCCATGAAGAAGCTCTAGTTACTCATGAAGAACCTTCAGCAGCAGCTCCAGAAACAACAGAAACAGTTACAGCAGCAGTAGAAATTTTTGATGCTGACATGGCAGAGACAATTCCAGAAATAATCACAGTTGGTGATTTTATTCTCAATCCCACAGTTGTCATTCATTCTTTACTTAATTCTTTTGATACACTTTCCAGCAACAGTCTTCCGATTTTTTATATTTATTCTAAAGCAATTGTTAGTTATACATCACCAATAAGTCCTTTAGTATTGGAACAACTAAGGACTAGTTTTGCAGTTAAAGAAAACATTATAGAGCAAATAACTACTCCAGAGCCATAGGCTGTTTCTTTTCCAACATTTGGCTGGGCTGAATCCCCCATGCCTAATCTTGATGATTTCTTGTTTGAGGATATAGATGCAGGTATAGAGCCAGAAGTTCAAGTGCAGCCTCAGGCTGAAGAAGAACATGTAGCTGAAGAAGAACATGTAGCTGAACAGCCACATGCTGAGAAAATAGATACAAGTATACAGCCACAGGATCTTCCAATTTTGTTTAATGAAATGCTTAAACAGATCAATGCTCTTTATGATAACCCTGCTGATGAATCTGATGATGATGATGATGATGAAGAATCAGATGAGTCAGAGGATTCTAGTTTTAAACGAGAAAACTCAAGAAGAAAGTTCCACCCAAGGCTGTTCCTAAACCCAGTCCTACTGCTGATACACCCTACTACATCCTGCACAACATTACTCTCACTCCAGACACTCCTTATTGGATGAGATACTCAAAGAATGAAATAAAAGTAAGGAAGAATAGCAGGAGATACTCTCCACCTCCACAGTTTAGGAGAGGTCCTCCTCCTCCTCCTGTAGTAGGATTAGTAGGCAATGTTTCTCAAGTACAAAGGTCTACATCTTCTCATTCTACCAGACCATCGTACAGCAGCAGCAAGATGCAGCACAGCTCCCAGAGTAGTAAACAACATTATAAGAAGCAAAGCAGTCAGCAGCAGACATCTGAAGAAAGTCAGAAAGAAAAGTCAAGTCCAGAGAGACCTTCCTCTCCAACATATGATCTTGAGTTGGATCCTAATTCTAGAATAGCTAGGTTTAATGAGCTGATAGCTCTATCTAAGATAAGGATGGCCAAGGAAGAAGGAAAGGATTCCTCTTATTTCTCAACCATGTCATCTTACAGGAAGAAAGTATTGGAAAAATATCAGGTAAAAAATCTTTTCAATGTTGATACCTATATGAATTTGCATCATGAAGCAATAATGCTCAGAGCTACAACTGTAAAAGTTCTGGGTGCTCAAGACATGAAAATGACTCCGAAAGAAGCAGAGGATCCCAGAAGAAAGATGATTTTCACAAAACCTGCTTCCTCTTCAGATACTTCAAAGAAACAATCTTAATCTTTTGATTTTGTTTTTTGAACATTCTTATTATTGTATATACTCACATGACACTACTGTTCATATCTGCCGAATGTTTTATAAATTTGTCAGATATTTTTATTGTTTTGTGATTTTGATTATTTTTATTTTGTATAGTGACCTCACCCAAATAAGGGGAGATTGTTGGAACCCTACTTGTGATTTGGGTTAGGTTCACTATTAGGATTGATGACCCACCATGTATAGTCTAGGGTCATATGTTAGTTTTAGGGTTAAGGTCAATCACTTAAGGGTTAGATTACTGAGACCTACCTTCAGAAGAATTCATAGAACACAAGACTTAAGACACAAGGCAGTTTTGAAGATTACAAAAAATGTGTTCGACACTAGCTGAAATCAGCTCGACGATCGTCGAACTCAGCTTGACGAACTCAGAGTTCCTTCTCTGATTTGAGCTCGACGAAAGTCTAGCTCAAGTGGACGAACTGTGAGCTTATATCAGAATCTCAGCTCGACGAACTGCCTTCTCAGCTCGACGAACTTGGAGCTCAGTTTGACAAGTACACTTTTCAGCTCGACGATTTTGGAGCTCAACTCAACGAAGAAGAATTATCAGCTCGATGAACTTGGTGCTCAAGTCGACGAAATCTTTACTGAGGTCGACTAACTTCATCCAGGTTCTGCTCGACTAATCTTCTCTGCAGTTTCTCAGTTCGACTAAGGCTATTAAGACAGTAATACTCTGATAATTAATGCTTAATATTCTCAAGAATATAGCCGTTTCCTGGCAACATTAATTAGGGATTTCACATAGTTATTACTTAACATATTTACTGGGATAGTTGAGGAAATACATTGAAGACAAAATCAGCGGTTCCATTTCCCAGAAATATACAGATGACTTCAAGGATTTTGAATTTCAAATGAGCAATCAATATATAAAAAGACATTTTCAGAAGATTGCAACAATCTGATACACTTACAAAGAACAACATTTAGTCAGGAAAAGGAGAAGAGAACATCTCTAACAAAGAACAAGAAACAGAGACACAGAACATCTTGTTCATCATTCTTCTGCTTCAAGATTTCCTCCAGCATCACAACATTCTTTCTGAGATCAACTTCACAATCACTTAGATACATATACGGGAAGAAGAAGTTTTCAACTTGAAGGTCTACACCTTAAAGTAAAGTCTCCTCTCCCGATCAGATCTATAACCCAGGGGGAGCTTTGACAACATCACAAAATTCACTAGTCTTCTCAGAGGATTGAGACAGAGAAGACAATATCAATTTTATTTTCCTTCACTGTGTACAAGGTTATAACTCCCTTTAAAAGTTAATTCTATGGTTGTCAAGTCTCCTGATAAAAAGACTTGGTTTGGTTTTTGGGCACATGATCAAAAGCTCAAAGGGTTGCTAGATCTCCCTTAGAAAATAGATCTTGTGGTGATAGGGCACCTGAACAAAAACCTGTGGTGGCAGGACACCTGATCAAAAACCTGTAGTGGATTCGTACCAGAGTGGTAGAAGAGTGGATGTACCCAGGTTTATTGGGGAACCACTATAAATTTCTTTGTGTCGTCTGGTTGTGCTTTGCCTTTTATTTTGCTATGCTGTGATATATTTTCTTTTCTTATATATATATCACCTATTTTAATCCGCTGTAAAAATAACTCAAAGTTTTTTAAATACTCTATTTACCCCCACCCCCACCCCTCTAGAGTTAGTTAGATCAATTCCTCAGCATCTGAGGCATCACTTTCAATTGGTATCAGAGGGATAGGTTACTTGATTGTACAGGCTGACACCTAAACCAAAAGATCTTTGTTTGATCTTATCTACTCTAGTTGTATTTCATATCATGGCACAAAATAAGGAGTATTCAAGCACCAAACCTCCAGTGTGCAATCTAAATAAGTTTGAACCAGTGACAAGAACAAGCACAAGTGCAGTTCCACCACCAGAGTGGACTGATGCTCAAAATAAGCTAAAAATTACAGATGTCAAAGCTGTGAACATTTTGGCTCAAACAATGTCTGATGACATATTCTAGAAAGTTGTTGAATGCCCTTTAGCCAAGAATATCTGGGATTCCCTAAATGCTATGGTTGATGGTTCAGCAGATGAAATAAAGAATAGAAGGTCCCACTTAATTTCTCAGTATGAGAACTTCAAGAAGGGTGAATCAGAATCCGTTGTTGAGATGTACACCAGACTCAGCCTCATCATCAACGAGCTGAAAACTCTTGACAATGACATCTCTTTAACAAAGATAAATGACAAGATCCTTATGTGCTTCACTAGCATATGAGACTCTGGGATCTGGCCAATCAAGGAAGCCAGAAGCTTGAATGAGATCTCAATAGAGACCTTGTTGGGAAAGCTCAAGTCTTAAGAGCAGCTTATCAAGTCCAAAGAAGCTGAACAAAGGACTACTTCACCTTCAGTAAGGAAAGAGAAAAGCATAGCTTTTCAGGCTACTGATGAAGAAGAATCTACTCCAGATAATGAAGACCAACTGAGTCTTTTGGCAAAGAGATTTTATAAGATGGCAAAGAAGGATTTTAGAAGAAGGTCTTCCAGAAATGAAGACAAACCCAGGTATGACAAAACCCACACTAAAGAAATTATTTGTTATGGGTGCAGGAAACCTGGACACATATTTCCAGAATATCCTGAGAAGAAGAAAGAAAAGAAGAAGAAGATAGACTCCAGAAAGCACTCCAACAAATCCACTTCCAACAAATATAGGAATAAAGAGAGAGGATTTGTAGCTGAGAAATGGAGTGACTCAGATTCATAATCTTCATCTAGCTCTAGTGAGGATGAAGAAGAGGCCAAAGCCAGAGAAATATGCTTGATGGTAATCAATGCCTCTTACAACAACTCTAATGCTGCTGATTCAGAATCAGAAATCTCTTCTTTTGATTTTTCTTCTAACCAATTTAAAATTGATTTCAAACTATTGTGTAATGATTTAATTAAATCTGAGAAGAAAATCAAATTTCTCAGAGAGAAATTAAGTGCTTTTGAAAATGTTTCTTCAAAAAATTTAAAACTTAAAGAAGAATTAAAAACTTCTAATAATCAAATATCTTCTTTAGAACCAAATTTTCTAAGGCTAAGCAATTTGAAGAATCCCTTAATGAGAGAAGCATCAAATTGATGGACATCACAATCACAATGAATGTCAGGCTTAATGATAAACTGGGCTTGGGAGCTTCATCTAATCAGCCTCCTATTTTACAAAAAAAAAATATTGTCTACCCCCATAAAATTTGTTTCTGCAAATGGCAAAGAAAAGGTAGAAGTTTGAAATAAAGAAACAGAAATTTCACAGAAGAATCAACCTAAGAAAAAGAAAAATGTTAACAAAAATAATGTTCAACATATTTCATCAAACCAAGCTCGATGAAATGAATGTAGTTCGTCGAACTCAGATGTACGAACTATGAACGCAGATTTTAGATATAATTATTCATCTAACTGTGCTCGACAAATTCAGTGTGATTCGTCGAACTGTGATCGACGAATTTGGAGTTCAGAGAATGAACATTTTCATTCTATGAACGGAGTTCGACGAAATCATACCAATTCGTCGAACGCAGATCGACGAACCTATTATAATTCGTCGAACCCAGTTCATTATAACAGAAACTTGAATTATTTTCAGAACTTTAAGAAAACTAAAACCTTTAACAATCCTTTTAACCAATGGATTATTCCGCGCAGGAGATATCAACCACTTGGTTATAAGGACCAACCTAAATTCTCTTACATTTCAAGTTATAAATTTGAAAGAAATCAAGGATACAAGGTCACCTGGGTCAAGAACAACTAATCTTGCTTTGTAGAGTTGAAGAACTATCCTATCATAGGGAAACAATGGTATCTGGATAGTGGCTGTTCAAAATATATGACGGAATGTAAGGACAACCTGACTGATTTCAAAGCTACGCTTGGACCAAAGGTGATTTTTGGAGACTCCAACTATAGACAGACAAAAGGTTATGGAAATATCAAAGTTGGAGTTGTTACCTTCAGGAAGGTAGCATTTGTAAGTGGTCTCAAGCATAACCTTATATCTATAAGCCAGTTATGTGATGAAGGTTATCATGTATCATTTAATCAGTCTTCTTGTGTCATTACTTCTGATAAAAACAAAATTGTGTTAACTGAAATTAGACAAGGAAACATATACTTAGTTAATTTCAATTCAGCTAAATCAGAAATCTGTTTATTTAATCAGATTAGTAAAACTAGTGAACTTTTGCATAAGAGACTAGGTCATGTAAACTTTAGGAATATTGCTAAACTATCTAGGGACAACCTTATTAGAGGACTGCCTTGTAACACCCCCTATCCGTCTCATAGCATATAGTAGTCGGTTCGGCCGGGGCCCGACGCCATATACCACAGACAGACCGGGTGGTTACTCAACGGAAACCATCCAACCAATCCAACGTCCTACACAGATCATTCTAGCAGAAGCAGTTTTAAAAGTTGCAATTAAAAGAACCCAGCAATAAGCATGAATGTCCACTAACAAGCCAAATAGGAATGAAGTACATACACCAGTACTGGCCTTAAGGCCTTACAAATGGTTTACTCAAAATTACATATTTTCCATACCACGACACGCAGGCTGGTCATACATGAGCAAAACAAGTAAACACTTCAATTAGGCCTTCGAGGGCCGGCTTCGCAATTTGGGCTTTAGCCCGCTATTGACCGCTTGGTCCAGCAGCACCTGCAAGCAACAAACCGCCGCATGGTGGCAAACAAAAGCAATGGTCAGCAATGCTGACCAAATTATAACAATCCCGCCCCCAATTCAGAGCGGCGATGCTCCTTCCCTGCAATTTATTAGCATAACCAACCAGTATATATATACATTGCATCACAGGCATTGGCACGCACGGCCACACGCCCCATACACTCAGGGCACATTCTCGGTGAACCGGTCAATGTCACATCAATTTAAGTCATAGACATTCTGATCTCACCACCGTCATTTTGACGCCCAAACTTTGAGCATTTTGTCTTCTTGGCATGGGTCACGTCAATTTAAGCCATAGACCGCTGAAGACCCTCATCTATGCCAACAACTCTAACTGAACGACATAGAACGGGTACGGTTCTGCCTAACCCGTGCTCACATCGCAACAACAATTTAATCCATATGAGCGGGTCAAACTTCTCCCGAGTCCCGTTTCTGTTACATACTTCACATAACCCAGTTATGTTCAAGTTAGCTCCCAGGCCACCAAGTTGGCAAGATCACGCATCTGCCCAGTTTTCCGGGTGCATCTTAGGGTTAATCCCCAAGGCTCCCTGTTGCAATCTACCACGTAGAAAACCCGAAAAACAAACATTCGCACGGAGTATTCTCCGGCATTTATGCAATGCAACATCACCGATCCAGACAAACATGTCTGGATAGGCTTCACATATCATACCTATGTCTGTTCTCGATTACGGACTCTACACAACGGGGACTTCACATATCTACCCGAAGGAACGCCTCCAACTCACCGCAAACTCGCAAGAGCGGACTTCCTATACAAAAGAAGCAGCGCTTCACATGCTCAAGTAGAGAATCGTTACCCTAGCATTCTTCCTTGACGCCATGGAAAAGTACGCAGATGAAAAGCACCGCAATCTCCTTGCCTTAATAGATCCAAAGTCAGCTCGCGATTTGGAGCTCTAAAACTCCTCCAAAGACTGGATCTAAGTTTCTTCTTCCTCCTGTGGCTCTCCCTTCTCTCTAGAATTTAGACAGAGAACACGGCAGGAAAATAAGGGTTCTGAAACCCTTTCTCTCGGGTATAATCTCTTCGGGATTAACCACAGCCGTCGGATCCCACAAAAAGGGATGTCACTCCTGTATCACAACAATCTTCGTCGGATCCACTGCAATACCTTCCCCACTCACTATATGACCGAGGAACGCCACTGAGGACAACCAAAACTCGCACTTCGAGAACTTGGCGTACAATTGATTCCTCCTTAGCATTTCCAAAACCAAATGAAGATGCTTGAAGTGATCTTCCTCACTCTGCGAGTACACCAAAATATCATCGATGAAGACGATCACAAAATGGTCCAAGTACTCCCTGAAGGTCCTCTTCATCAAATCCATGAACACTGACAGCTCATTAGTCAGCCCAAACGGCATGACCGTAAACTCGTAATTCTCGTATCTCGTACTGAACGCTGTCTTCGGGATATCACTCTCCCTTATTCCGTAGCTGACAGTACCCGGACTTGAGGTCCAACTTTGAGTACACCGTCGACCCGACTAACTGATCAAATAGATCATCAATCCGGGGGATCGAGTACTTGTTCTTTTCCGTCAACTTGTTGAGCTCCTGATAATCAATACATAGCCTCAAGATTTCATCCTTCTTCTTAACAAAGAGGACCGACGCGCTCCAAGGCGAAGAACTTGGACGCGCATACCCTTGCTCCAATAACTCTTGTAGTTGAACCTTCAGCTCCGCCATTTCCTTAGGCGCTAGCCGATATAGAGAGCGTGATACAGGCTTTGCACCTGGCACTAGCTCAATCGTGAAATCTATCTCCCGTTGAGGCGGGGCTCCAGGAAGATCTGCGGGGAACACATCAGGGTACTCAGCTACCACTGATATACTATCCAACACGGGCTTAGGCTTTGCATCCTCCACTAGTGTAAAGAACAGTTCTGCACTGGCACGAACCGCCTTCACCACCTAAAGAACAGACATCAACGTCTTGCTCAACCCCTTCAAACCCATGAAAGTCGTCTCACGACCTACTCCCAGCTTGAATTTCTTGCTACCGCAATCAATATAGGTTCGCTGCTCCGAGAGCCAGTCCATACCAAATATAACGTCGAACTCCACCAACGGTAGTAACGACGCTTGCAAATCGAACTCTTGATTCCCAATTCGAATCTTCACGCCACAGATTCTATCCGCGTGCATCGAACACCCATTGGGCAACAACACATCCAACTTGTCCTTCGCCATCGAAGAAGGTACTCCGATGCGCGATATGAATCCTTCGGACAAGAAAGAGTGTGAATCTCCTGTGTCAAAGAGTGCTCTTGCCGGATTTTCACAAATCAAAACAAATCCTAAACAGGCAGTGGTAAGGTAACATGTATATAGCAAATATTTAAAAGATAACTTGCTATAAATTTAAATTTTACCTGTCACCATATCCGCCTGTTTGATGACCTCCTGTTGGCCAAGATTGTACACCCTCGGTTGGGCCGGAGCATAATGGGACACGGTTGACTCGACCGCCTTGCCCTTCTCTTCATAAATTACTCCCGGCTTTCTCTCGGACTTGGGACGTCCGCTCCAACAGTCACGGGCAAAGTGCCCCGGCTTTCCACAAGTAAAGTATGCACCCGGGGTACGACCCGTAGTCGCCCCAGAAGCACCAGAAGAGGGAGCTGGACCCGGAGTCCTAGCCTTCTTAAAGGATTTACGGTACCCAGACTTTGAGGTAGTCGGCACCTTGAACTCAGATCTCTTATCACCCAAACTTTTCTTTGTCTGAACATTCTTCATGTCCTTCTCCAAGGACCGGGCCGTGTTGACCAAGGTCAAGAAACCCTGCGTCATCGGCCCCGAGAGTAGTACCCTCAAATCATCTCTCAACCCTTCATCGAATCGATTCGTCTTGCGCTCCTCATCCGCGATGGTGGAGCTAGCATATCGACTCAGTCGAGTAAACTCGTGGAGATATTCATCCACTCTACTGTCTCCTTAAACCAACTTCAGGAACTCGTTCTCCAACGCTATCCTCTGCGTCGAAGGGAGGTACCTAGCCAGTAATAGTCTCAAGAACTCCTCCATCGAGACATCTGTAAGTTGCCTACCTCTCAATAGATGCAGCTCCAATCCTTCCCACCACAATCTCGCTTCACCATCCAGAAGGAACGTAGCAATGGTGGTCATTTGCCATTCTTTCGTCTCCATTGCTGTCAAGACTCTCTTCACCCTGGAGAGCCAGTCTTCAGCTTGAGATGGGGTTCCCAACCCAGAGAATACCGGAGGATTAAAGCTCATGACATGTTTGAGCTGTCTCTCGGTTGGCCTCCTTGGCACCAATGGTTCCTCTACTACCTGTTCCACCCTTCTCTGCTCAGCCGCTTGTAGTGGTACCTGCTCCATCGCAGGAGCGGGCTGCTGCATTTGCCTTATAGTGTAACAACCCCATCCGTTCATGTGGTATATACTAGAAGGTCCGGTCGGAGCCCCACAACATATATCACCAAATAGGCGGTGAAGGTACGGGATGATACCAGAGTAGTGCAGCGCACCTAACATATTGCATTCTAGCGGAAGCCTATACTATCACTTGAACTCCCCTCTTGAATGTCCAACACATAAAACACCATATTTTATCGCATATAGGAATGTCTTACAACATGTCCAAAAGTTGGCCTTATGGCCTTACATGGCTTTCAAACAGTGCCCTAAAAAAATATTGGCGCACAGGCCGGCCGCAATAAAAGAAAAACATAACACACATCATAAGCCTTCGAGGGCTAGCAGCAGCAGCAACAACAGCAGCAGGGGCATCAAACTTTATGTGTCCCGCTTGGCTCTCCAGCACCTGTACAGGGACAATCCACCCAACGGTGACAAACAGAGGCAACGGTTAGCATTCAGCTGACCAACTTATAATGACCCTACCCCTTATCTCGGGGCTGCGGTAATCTTCCATGCAGGCATATCATATCACAAGCATGGCAACAATATTCATCTAATGTGCTTTCATGCACACATGCCATCACAACCGTTTGCCACCCGGCCCAACGGTCCGTGCACTCAGGGCACATTCTTGGTGTTCTGGCAAAGCTCTTGCCCACCACCGTATCCGGGTCACACCCAACGGTAACTCTCTTGAGCATTTTCTCCATGGCGTGCAGTTGGAGTTGCACCCTCTTCATATCCTTCTCCAATGCGCTCGCAGTGTCAACCAACGCCTGGAAGCCTTGGTTCACAGAATTTGAAACCAGGAACCTCAACTCGTCCCTCAGTCCTTCATAGAATCGATTGGTCTTCCTCTGCACATCAGCAAAAAATAGAACCCGCATACCGCCCTAAGCGAGTAAACTCATGCAGGTACGCGTCAACACTGCCATCACCTTGGGTCAGCCGTTGGAATTCATTCTCCATGGCTATCCGTTGAGCTGTAGGAAGGTGCTTCGCTAGGAAAAGTCGGGAGAATTCTTCCATGGAGACTTGTGTTAAGGGACGACCCGCCAAGTGATGCAATTCCATCTCATCCCACCACAATCTAGCTTCTCCTTCAAACAAGAAGGTAGCTAACGTGACTTTCTGATGTTCCTACAATCCAATCGATGTCATAATGCGCTTGACTCGCGATAGCCAATCCTCAGCCTGTGTAGGAGTTCCCTCTCCCGAAAACATAGGCGGATGGAAACTCATAAACCGTGTCAGCTGCTTCTCAGCCGCTCGAGGGGCCACATCCACTACAGGTTCAGGCCTTGCCGCCACCTGATCTGGCCTCACACCCGGTTGCTCCTGCCCAAGTTGTCGGCCTTGGATCATGGTAAACAAAGCCTCAGCAACTAAACGCACATGTTCCGCAGACGGTGGAGGTGTAGGAACCTCGGATGGTGCCGTACTTTCATCAGAATGCTGGGGCTCTGACTGCCCAGCTACACTCCGTGTCACCTAAAGGTGGACAAGACACACACATTAGCGGTCTTACACAAGCAAACAACACAAAATAGGAACATGCAAGTTCCTTAAACACACAAATTTGCATTCCTATTATGGACATTCAGGAATTCAATCGTAAAAATGTGGTTTGCACAAACATGTGCTCGCCACCCCACAAAAGAAGTCGACCACGACTTCGAGAGGGAAAGACCAAGATAGCTGATACCAAAAATGTAACAACCCCATCCGTTCATGTGGTATATACTCGAAGGTCCGGCCGGGGCCCCACAACATATATCACCAAACAGGCGGTGAAGGTATGGGATGATACCAGAGTAGCGCAGCGTACCTAACACATTGCATTCTAGTGGAATCCTGTACTATCACTTGAACTCCCCTCTTGAATGTCCAACACATAAAACACCATATTTTATCGCATATAGAAATGTCTTACAACATGTCCAAAAGTTGGCCTTATGGCCTTACATGGCTTTCAAACAGTGGCCTAAAAGAAATATTGGCGCGCAGGCCGACCACAATAAAAGAAAAACATAACACACATCATAAGCCTTCGAGGGCTAGCAGCAGCAGCAACAGCAGTAGGGGCATCAACCTTTATGCGTCATGCTTGGCTCTCCAGCACCTGTACAGGGACAATCCACCCAACGGTGGCAAACAGAGGCAACGGTCAGCATTTAGCTGACCAAATTATAATGACCCTACCCCTTATCTCGGGGCAGCGGTAATCTTCCCTGCAGGCATATCATATCACAAGCATGGCAATAATATTCATCTAATGTGCTTTCACGCACACATGCCATCACAACCGTTCGCCACCCGGCCCAACGGTCTGTGCACTCAGGGCACATTCTTGGTGTTCTGGCAAAGCTCTTGCCCACCACCGTATCCGGGTCACACCTAATGGTAACTCTCTTGAGCATTTACTCTATGACGTGCAGCCGGAGTTTTATAGTCTTAGTGAACCGGGATTGGCCCTTAGCCCCCCATGGTCTCACGACACACAGGCCTAAGACTCTCGCATAGTCTTACAACACCGGGATGGCCCTTAGCCCCCCATTGTGTCATGCCTCACAGGCCTAAGACTCTTGCTATGCACTCCAACAGACCACACCTTCTGGTCTCACGTTAGACGGACATAACGCAGGTCGGATCCTCCACCCCCCGTTGCTCAAATCGCCTTACCATCACCGAGCACGGCGTACTCGCGGCTATATAAAGGCACGGGTCGGTCTCACCAATCCTGTTCTTGGCACACAGCCTGGGTATTTCTCTATACCCATTCATCTCATAACATCAGCGGATCTTTCCTGGGCACCCCAGTACTTCCTGTTACTCGTTCACAGGTACGACACCGCAATATCACAAATGTCAGGGGTCTTTCCTGGTCACACCAGTACTTCCTGTTACTCTCTTCACAGGTGGACACCCTACGACATTAAGCATCACAATGGGCTTTTCCTGGTCACACCAGTACTTCCTGTTACTCATTCACAGGTACGACCCAATTGCACAAGCATAACACGGATATTTTCCTGGACTACCACTCCAGTACTTCCTACTACTCCTATTCATAGGCATAACCCGTTGACTCCTTAAACTACATGTTTATCACGGAGTCTTCTCCAGTTTGTATGCAACATCACCAATCCAGACCAACCTGTCCAGATGGGCTTCACACAGCATGCCTATTCCGTACTCCATTTTCGAATCTATATGCCAACAAAGGGGATTTCATGAATCACCCAAAATACTCCCAAAAGCAGCCACCTCTTGGTGGGGGAATCACAAACAAATGCCAAAAGGAAGCCTTGACATGTCTAGGAAGAACAGTCGTTACCCTTGAAGCCCTCTTTGGTGCCATGTGCTCCAAGCTGGCTTGAACGAATCACAGGAGCTTTCCTCTACAACACTGGCTTCGAATCTCTCGTCGGGAAACCGCAGCACCACCGGTGACCAGCCCCTTGCCTCCTCCTCCTTCTTCCTCTCCCTTTCTCTCACTAGAAATGAAGAAAGAGAAGACCAAATGAGAAATGAGATTTCTCTTCTCATTCACGGCCTTAAGGAAACAGGGAGGCCTCTCAGCCCTTGGATCCAGGCTGAAGGAATGGACGGCCATAAATTTGCCAGAAAATGAGATTTTTGCCTGACACGGCCTGTGCCACGCCCGTGTCCCAGGCCATGTGCCTCAAGCGGTGCTCAATCGACTTATCCAAACCAGTGACACTCCCATGGGACACGCTCGTATCATGGGCCGTATCACCCGACACGCCTTCAGACACGCCCGTGTTTGTGGCCGTGTTCATCAGGCGAAAAAAATCCCAAAATCGCCCGAGACTCACACAGCCTGTGAGACGCCCGTGTCCCAGGTCGTGTGCCCATTCACGGCACTAAGACACGCCCTAGCGCAACATTCGTCGAACTGAGTTCGTCGAACTAAAGGGACACGCCCTGTGACACGCCCGTGTCACAGGCCGTGTTCACCCACATCTCGACACTCGACGACCACATCTCGACACTCGACGACCACATCTCGACACTCGACGATCGTCGAGCAATTTTTGTCGAACACATGACACGGCCTTGGACACGCCCGTGTCCTTGGCCGTGTGCCTGCTCTCGACACATCGTCGAGCGAAAAACGTCGACTCCCAGGCTGATCGTCGACACGGGCTCAACATGCCCTGAGACACGCCCGTGTCTCAGGCCGTGTGTGCTGTTCGACGATCGTCGACTCCAAATTTCGTCGACCTCGCGGCCAAATCGTCAACTCCAGCCTGACACGCCCTGGGACATGCCTATGTCCCAGGCCGTGTCACCCGAAAAGTTGCCTGCTGAGAAAAATTGGGCTGTTACATATAGGCTGCGCATTTATCATGGCAAACACTGCTTCGACAACCAATCGTATGGTCTCGGGCGATGGACGTATTGCAGGAGCAACATTTGGTGCCTGCTAGCCTCAGAAACTCGACGTTCCGACGGCCCAACACCGCTTTTGGTCACCTATAGTGGTACAAAACATCATTAAGCGACGAAATAAAATTGCAAACAACAATTATAGGAACACACGGGTTCCCCAAACACGTGTATTTTCATTCCTAAGTGGACATTCATGGGTTATTTTGCTGTTATAACGATGACACACACACATGTGCTCACCACCCCTTAAAACGAATTCGCCCACGAATTCATTTAAGGCTGACCGAAACTAGTAGTTTGATACCAAATTATAACACCCCCTATCCGTCGTATAGCATATAGCAGTAGATCCGGCCGGGGCCCGACGCCATATACCACAGACAGACCGGGTGGTTACTCAATGGAAACCATCCAACCAATCCGACGTCCTACACAAAGCATTCTAGCGGAAGTAGTTTTAAAAGTTACAATTAAAAGAACCCAACAATAAGCATGAATGTCCACTAACAAGCCAAATAGGAATGAAGTACATACACCAGTACTGGCCTTAAGGCCTTACAAATGGTTTACTCAAAATTACATGTTTTCCATACCACGACACGCAGGCCGGTCATACATGAGCAAAAGCAAGTAAACACTTCAATTAGGCCTTCAAGGGCCGGCTTTGCAATTTGGGCTTTAGCCCGCTATTGACCTCTTGGTACAGCAGCACCTGCAATCAACAAACCACCGCACGGTGGCAAACAAAAGCAACGGTCAGCAATGCTGACCAAATTATAACGATCCCTCCCCCAGTTCGGGGCGGCGATGCTCCTTCCCTGCAATTTATTAGCATAACCAAGGAGTATATATATACGTTGCATCACAGGCGTTGGCACGCATGGCCACACGCCCCGTGCACTCAGGGCACATTCTCGGTGAACCGGTCAATGTCACGTCAACTTAAGCCATAGACATTCCGATCTCACCACCGTCATTTTGACGGCCAAACTATGAGCATTTTGTCTTCTTGGCATGGGTCACGTCAATTTAAGCCATAGACCGCCGAAGACCCTCATCTATGCCAACGGCTCTAACCGAACGACATAGAACGGGTACGGTTCCGCCTAACCCGTGCTCACATCGCAACGACAATTTAAGCTATATGTGCCGGTCAAACTTCTCCCGAGTCCCGTTTCCGTTACATACTTCACATAACCCGGTTATGTTCAAGTTGGGAAGATCACGCATCCGCCCAGTTTTCCAGGTGCACCTTAGGGTTAATCCTAAGGCTCCCTGTTGCAATCTACCACGTAGAAAACCCGAAAAATAAACATTCGCACGGAGTCTTCTCCGGCATTTATGCAATGCAACATCACCGATCCAGACCAACATGTCCGGCTAGGCTTCGCACATCATGCCTATGTCCATTCTCGATTACGGACTCTACACAACGGGGACTTCACATATCTACCCAAAGGAACGCCTCCAACTCACCACAAACTCGCGAGAGCGGGCTTCCTATGCAAAAGAAGGAGAGCTTCACATGCTCAAGTAGAGAATCATTACCCTAGCATTCTTCCTTGGCGCCATGGAAAAGTACGCGGATGAAAAGCACTGCAATCTCCTTGCCTTCGTAGATCCGAAGTCAGCTCGCGATTTGGAGATCTAAAACTCCTCCAAAGATTGGATCTAAGCTTCTTCTTCCTCCTTTGGCTCCCCCTTCTCTCTATAATTTAGACAGAGAACACGACAGGAAAATAAGGGTTCTGAAACCCTTTCTCTCGGGTATAATCTCTTTGGGATTAACCACAGCCGTTAGATCCCACAAAAAGGGATGCACGAACACGATTCAGGTCTGACCTAGACAAATAGGGTTAAACACCGCATGGCTCACCAATCCGGAGCAAGACACGTCCGCGGCCAATTAAATTGTGTCAGGACATTTAGTCAACTCCTGCCAAAAACACTCTGCGTCGACCGAGTCAGACACACCAGAATCAGCCCTGCGCTCGACGATCGTCGAACCAAGATCGTCGACCGCTGCTAGAACGTCGAACGAAGATCTATATCCCGATCGTCGAACGCAAAACTCTGGCCAAATCGTCGAACGCGCGGCCTGATCGTCGAACCCACGGCCCGATCGTCGAACCCAGAAAGCTGCCTGTTCGACGAACATGCGGACCGATCGTCGAATCCCGAAAGCTGGCCCGATCGTCGAACACAGATAGCTGGCCCGATCGTCGAACACAGATAGTTGGCCCGATCGTCGAACACAGATAGCTGGCCCGATCGTCGAACGCAGCATTTTGACCAGATCATCGATCGTTGCTCGACGATCGTCGAACCCAGTTTTCTGCCTGATCGTTTTGCCAACTTTGAACTAGCCCGACACGCACTGGGACACGCCCGTGTCCAGGGCCGTGTTTGCTGCTCGACGATTATCAAACCCAATTTCATCGACCTCTCGGCCAAATCATCAAACCCAACACGACACGCCCTGAGACACGCCCGTGTCCCAGGCCGTGTACCTCCTGCCAAATTCCAAATTTGGCCCGGAACGCCTCCCGTCGCTTTTTTAAGTTTCAGGGCATTACATGCCTTCTGGCTCTTACAAGAAGGAAGGACTCTGCAGGGCTTGTCAATTAAGCAAATAAACTAAAAATATTTTTAAATCCATTAACAAAAGTAATTCACCCAGGATTTTGTACTTGCTACATATAGAACTTTTTGGCCCTATTGTTGTACAAAGTTTGGGAGGAAAGTCATACACTTTAGTTATTGTTGATGACTTCTCTAGATTCACTTGAGTATTCTTTTTGAGAAACAAGTCAGATAACTTTAAAGTTCTTACATATTTTCTTAAGAGCATACAGATTGAGTACTCTACTCAGGTTGTATTGATCAGAAGTGATCATGACACCGAGTTTGAATCTCTTCTCATGCAAGAATTCTGCGAGAAAGAAGGTATCAGGCAGTGTTTTTCTGCTCCTAGAACTGCTAAACAAAATGAGGTAGCAGAAATTAAAAATAGAACCCTTATTGAATCTGCTGGGACATTGTTTACAGATGCTTATTTGCCCCTATCCTTTTTGGTAGAGGCTGTGAGCACAACAAATTATGTTCTTAATAGAAGTTTAATTCATAAACTTAAGGGTAAGACTCCTTATGAATTACTTTAAGGGAAGCAACCTAAAGTAGATTATTTTGAAGTTTTTTGTCTATAAATGTTACATTTCTAATAATAATAAGAAACACCTTAGAAAGTTTGAAGCAAAGGCTGCAGTGGAAATTTTCCTTAGATATTCCCAAATCAGCAAAACTTATAGGGTATTTAATAAATCAACATTAAAAATAGAAGAATCTGTACATATATCTTTTGATGAAGCTAATATGTTTTATAAGGAGAAGGATTCTTCTAACAAAGATACTTTGCGGGTACCCTATCTGTGTGAGAAGTTGGATGATTTAAACTTTATCCAAGAGGTTACATCTCATCCTTCTTCACAGATTGATGAAGAAAGTGAAGAAGAACTAGTTGAAGCAGTTGAACCAACAACAACAACTATAATTCCACAAGTGGAATTAATTCCACAAGCTGTTAATCAACCAACTCCTCCTGCTGATCTTGTTACACTTAGAGATCATCCCATATCTCAAATGATTAGAGACATATCAGCTGGTGTGCAAACAAGGAATCAACTCAACCAAGTTTTGATGCATGCTTGCATCATTTATCAATTTAAGCCTCAATCCATAAAAGATGTAGAACAAGATCCTCACTGGATTATTGCAATACAAGAGGAGCTCAACTAATTTGAGAGGTGTAGAGTTTGAGATTTAGTTCCTAGACCCGAATACTACCCAGTCATTGGAACTAAATGAGTCTTCATGAACAAATTGGATGCACAAGGATCAATTATAAGGAACAAAGCAAGATTGGTAGCCAAAGGATATTCACAGGAAGAAGGCATTGACTATGATCAAGCTTTTTCCCCTGTTGTAAGATTGGAAGCTATCAGGATTTTTCTTGCATATGCAGCCTTTAAGAAGTTCAAGGTTTATAAAATGGAAGTCAAGTGTGCATTCCTCAATGGAGAATTAAAAGAGGATGTTTATGTTGAACAACCTCCAGGTTTTATCTCCTCAACTCATCCATCTTATATTTTTAAGTTGCATAAAATTCTTTATGGTTTAAAGCAAGCTCCAAGAGCTTGGTATGAGACTCTAGCTAGCATTTTTTTAGAACATAAATTTATTAGAGGTATTGTAGATATAACAATATTCATTATACATCATAAATCAAAAATTTTACTAGTCCAAATCTATATAGATGATATAATATTTGGCTCTTCTGATTCTAAACTTTGTAAAAGGTTTTCTGACCTGATGCATTCAAAGTTTTAAATGAGTAGCATGGGTGAACTATCCTACTTCCTTGGTCTTCAAGTGAAGCAATCTCCTGATGGTATCTTTTTATCCCAGTCAAAATATACTAAAGAACTACTCAAAAGATTTGGGATGACTGATGCATCAGCCAAGAAAACACTCATGCTATCCAATATTGTACTTGAGTCTGATGAACAGGGCAAACCCGTTGATCAGAAAACATATAGGGATATTGTTGGGTCCTTATTATATCTTACAGCTAGTAGGCCAAATATCATATTTGTTACTTGTATTTGTGCTAGATTTCAGGTAAATTCTAAAGAATCTCATCTTATTTTATTAAAAATGATTTTAAGATATAAAGGGTTGTCTTAATCTAGGACTTTAATATCCTACTGAGTCAGAATTTGATTTAACTGGATTTTCAGATGCTGACTTTGTTGGATGTAGAGTTGACATGAAAAGCACATAAGGAACTTGCAAGTTCCTTGGTGATAGGCATGTGTCCCGGTTTTATAAAAAGCAAATCTCTGTGTCAACATCAACTGCTGAAGCTGAATACATAGCAGTAGGCAGTTAATGTTTACAAATTTTGTCGATTCAAAACCAGCTCCTAGATTATGGTCTCAACATAAATAATTCAACTACCTTGTGTGATAATACCAGTGCAATTTCTATTGCACAAAATCCATTACATCATAGTAGAACAAAGCATATAGAAATAAGGCATGATTTCATTAGAGATTGTGAAGACAAAAATAAAAGTAAACTTGTTTTTATCTCTACTAATTTACAAAGAGCATATATTTTCACCAAACCCTTAGATGAAAAGAAACATATGTTCTTCCTAAATCAGCTAGGTATGATCAATGGAGACGCTTTAATTTAATTTCTGTCTGTGGTCAACGAATTGTTCATTTTTCGTCGAATAGAGTTCGACGAACTCTGAACGCTCCGTGGAGTGTTCGTCGAATGGAGATCGACGAACGTTCCTTTGTGAAACTGTTCGCCGAATGGAGATCGACGAATTTGTTTCAGAAAATCTTTTCATCGAACGAAGAATGACGAACTATTTTCCCCCTCTTCAAACTTTGATCGATGATTTTATTTCTTTATGAGATTTTTCGTCGAACTGAGTTCGAAGTTTTTAATGTTTCGTTGGACAGAGTTTGTCTTTTCATCTTATAAAAACTTATAACAGAGTTTTCATCAAACTCCATCCCACGGTTTCCAGTTTTCGTGCACTTGATCTTTTGTTTTTGCAGGCATGGCGATTTCAGTGGAGACTCTCTCTGAAATGATGTTTGATGCAGGATTGGACATTGACATCGATTCTTTCAACCATTATGATAAAGTATTCAGGAACATACTTTAGTTGTTTGAAGTACCACAGTTGAGACAGTTTATGACCCTAAGGTTCAAACTCCCAGTGCAGGAAATCAAAGAATGGGTTTTCACAGCAACCCTTGTAGATCAAACCTCCATTACTAGATCAATTTCTAGACAGCAGGTTTCTCTTTCCCATGCCATTCTAACTGAAGTTTTTGGATTTATTAATGAGAAAGATGATTTTGAATTATCTAGCACTGAGTATGAGGATATGCTAGTTTTAATGGGCAACTCCCACGGAAATCCTAACAAGTTGTTGAAGAAAAACTTGTCTATTGAATATAAGTTTTTGGCAGATATAGTTGGGAAGGTAATCTTAGGCAAACACTCAACCCATGACTACATTACTAGGCACCAATTCCTTCTGATGTGTGCCTTGATTAATCAAGAATCTATAAACAGGGGAGAAATTATATTTGATTTGATTAACAAGAAAATAAGTAAGAAGGATGTTTGTTTTGGAAGAATTCTGGGAATCTTCTTACAGGCTAAGGTTCCAGAACTGCTGGTCTCCCAGACCACTTTCATAAATGCTTCTAAGAGGCTTACCTCCGCCCTCTTTGGCAGATGTGACAGGGTTATCCCAAAGCCCTCCTGGCCTTCCTCTTCCATGATAGCTTCAGAGGACACCAGGGATGCAATATCCACTTCACCCACCCCTGAAGGAGCTCCTTCTCCTCATATTTCCTTCATCAACTCCCCTTCATCTCAACATCATTCAATATTTCCTTCATCAACTCCCCTTATCGATGTTTCTACACTTTAACAATCTTCTACTTCCATCCCTTCAGTCTCACCATCCAGACCACAATCACCAATTAACACTACTGAGGAAACACCATCTCCACCTCCTCAATCTCCTCTACCATCTCATAACTATCACAAATTGATGACACACTATTGTCATCTCTTAACTTTGATATATTATCATCTCCATCTCCACAACCACCCCACAATATTTCCCTATTCAGGAAGATACTATACTCACTGATGTCACAACCTCCACAATTCCAACAGACATTCAAACATCTTCCATTCCACAAGCATTTTGCCTAACATGCTCCATGCCCTCTTCTACTATATCAGCAAACATTCTTGAGCTTCTTACCCCTACACTCAAGATACTTATTGCTAAAGCAATTGCTCTACTTGTTTCTTCCATCACTACACTCTCTTCACAGCTAGCTTCTTTTTCCACTGTCCCTTCTTCTAGGGGCCTGGGTTCAGGACTCTCTGAAACCAGACAGGGGGAGATGTTCCATGAAGATGCTCCCGTTACTCATGAAGAACCATCAGTAGCAGCTCCAGAAACAGTTGCAGTAGCAGCGGAAATTTTTGATACTGACATGGCAGAGACAATTCCATAAATAATAACTATTGGTGATTTTATTCTCAATCCCACAGTTTACATTCATTCTTTACTTTATTCTTTTGATACACTTTCCAACATCAATCTTCCAGTTTTTGATACATATTCTAAAGCAATTGTTAGTTATACATCACCAATAAGTCCTTTAGTATTGGAACAACTAAGTACTAGTTTTGTGGTTAAAGAAAACATTATAGAGCAAATAACTAATCCAGAGCAAAAGGCTGTCTCTTCTCCAACATTTGGCTGGGCTGAATCCCACATGCCTAATCTTGATGATTTCTTGTTTGAGGATATAGATGCAGATATAGATCAAGAAGTTCAAGTACAGCCTCAGGCTGAAGAAGAACATGTAGCTGAACAGCCACAGGCTGAGAAAATAGATACAAGTATATAACCACAGGCTCTTCCAGTTTTGTCTGATGAAATGCTTAAACAGATCAGTGTTCTTTATGATAACCCTGCTGATGAATCTGATGATGAAGAGTCAGATGAGTCAGAGGATTCTAGTTCAAAAAAGAGTAAACTCAAGAAGAAAATTCCACCAAGGTTGTTCCTAAACCATGTCCTACTACTGATATACCCTACTATATCTTGCACAATATTACTCACTCCAGACATTCCTCACTGGATGAGATGCTCAAAGAATGAAATGAAACCAAGGAAGAATAGCAGGAGATACTCTCCACCTCCACAGTATAGGAGAGGTCCTCCTCCTCCTGCGGCAGGATCAACAGACAATGTTTCTCAAATACAAAGGTCTACATCTTCTCATTCTACCAAACCATCTTACAGCAGCAGCAAGCAGCAGCACAACTCCCAGGGCAGTAAACAACATTATAAGAAGCAAAGTAGTCAGCAGCAGACATCTGAAGAAAGTCAGAAAGAAAAGTCAAGTCCAGAGAGACCTCCCTCTCCAACATATGATCGTGAGTTGGATCCTAATTCTAGAATTGCCAGGTTTAATGAGTTGATAGCTCTATCTCAGATAAGGAAGGCCAAGGTAGAAGGAAAGGATTCCTCTCATTTCTCAACCATGTCATCTTATAGGAAGAAAGTATTGGAAAAATATCAGGTAAAAAATCTTTTCAATATTGATACCTATATGAATTTGCATCTTGAAACAGTAGTGCCCAGAGCTACAACTGTAAAAGTTCTTGGTGCTCAAGACATGAAAATGACTGAGAAAGAAGCAGAGGATCCCAAAAGAAAGATGATTTTCACAAAACCTGCTTCCTCTTCAAATGCTTCAAAGAAACAGTCATACTCTTTTGATTTTGCTTTTTTGAACATTGTTATTATTGTATATACTCACAAGACACTACTATTCATATCTGCTGAATGTTTTATAATTCTGTCAGATATTTTTATTGTTTTGTGATTTTGATTATTTTTATTTTGTATAGTGACCTCACCCAAATAGGGGGAGATTGTTGGAACCCTACTTGTGATTTGGGCTAGGTTCACTATTATGATTGATGACCCACCATGTATAGTCTA